>BCLG01002167.1:7830-46944 GCA_001602295.1 Zoysia matrella
TGGGATCTGGATTGTTTTGTCTAGATATCAATGTTCATTCTGGGATCTGAGTTAAAACCAGTGAAGTTTATGAATCCTCTTTCATCATGTCGTAGCTCCCTGGATCATCTTACCAATGTATGCCTTGCTACGTTCCACAACACATGCATGAAACATTATTACTTAAAAATCAAGATCTATGTCATGCTCACTTGATCTGTTGTCATAAAAACTCAAGGTGGCAATCATAGAAATTACTTTGGCCTTACATGGAGTACTTGATTTACATGGGATGCTGCATGTCCTAGCATCCCTCAATAGTTTTCGTTATTGCATTCTACTGTTTCCTGCAACATTAGATGAAATGTATCTGCTGGTGATGACATGTCTTGGCACTTCTGTGTTAAATCTAACTTTGATTTTATTCTTTGACTGTTTCGCTTCCAGAATCAGCCTCCAACCATGGCGGATGTGCAGGAGCCGCTGGTGTGCCGCAAGAGGAAGATGGTTCTGGTGGACTACTTGGTACAGTTCCGATGGATCCTCGTCATCTTTGTGGTCCTTCCCATTTCAGCTCTGATCTACTTCAATATCTATCTGGGTGATATGTGGTCTGCCATGAAGTCAGAGAAGAAACGCCAGAAGCAACATGATGAGAATGTCCAAAAGGTTGTGAAACGGCTGAAGCAGAGAAACCCAAAGAAGGATGGTCTTGTGTGCACGGCCAGGAAGCCCTGGATTGCTGTTGGCATGCGCAATGTTGACTACAAGCGTGCAAGGCATTTTGAAGTTGACCTCTCTGCCTTCAGGAACATCCTTGAGATTGACAAGGAGAGAATGGTTGCTAAGGTTGAGCCGCTTGTCAACATGGGTCAGATAACCAGAGCTACCTGCCCGATGAATCTTGCCCTTGCAGTCGTGGCTGAGCTCGATGACCTTACTGTTGGTGGGCTGATCAATGGGTACGGAATTGAAGGGAGCTCTCACTTGTACGGTCTTTTCTCAGACACAGTTGTCGCAATGGAAGTTGTTCTTGCAGATGGCCGAGTTGTTAGAGCCACCAAGGACAATGAGTATTCTGACCTTTTCTACGGCATTCCTTGGTCCCAGGGAACACTTGGGTTTCTTGTTTCTGCCGAGATCAAGCTCATTCCCATCAAGGAATACATGAGGCTGACGTACACACCAGCTAGAGGGTCACTGAAAGAAATTGCCCAAGCATATGCTGATTCTTTCGCGCCAAGAGACGGCGATCCTGCAAAGATCCCTGACTTTGTTGAAGGAATGGTGTACTCAGCAAACGAGGGTGTCATGATGACTGGTGTTTATGCTTCCAAGGAAGAGGCAAAGAAGAAGGGCAACAAGATCAACAGAGTTGGGTGGTGGTTTAAGCCTTGGTTCTACCAGCATGCTCAGACGGCGCTCAAGAAGGGTGAGTTTGTGGAGTACATCCCAACAAGAGAGTACTACCACCGTCACACCCGATGCCTATACTGGGAGGGGAAGCTGATCTTACCGTTTGGTGACCAGTTCTGGTTCAGATTCCTGCTGGGTTGGCTAATGCCACCGAAGGTGTCTCTTCTCAAGGCCACCCAAGGCGAGGCTATCAGGAACTACTACCATGACAACCATGTGATTCAGGACATGCTGGTGCCCCTGTACAAGGTTGGAGATGCTCTTGAATTTGTTCACCGGGAGATGGAGGTGCGCTTTTGATTGATTTTTCTTTGCTCTGGTTACCTGTTGTTTGTGGTGAGTCGCTATCTTAGGCTGCTCTTTGTTATATAGGTGTACCCACTTTGGCTGTGTCCTCACCGGTTGTACAAGCTCCCCGTGAAGACCATGGTGTACCCAGAGCCAGGGTTCGAGCACGAGCACGGGCAGGGAGACACAAGCTATGCCCAGATGTTCACCGACGTGGGTGTGTACTACGCCCCTGCTGCCGTGCTGAGGGGCGAGGAGTTCAACGGCGCGGAGGCGGTCCACAGGCTAGAGCAGTGGCTGATCGACAACCACAGCTACCAGCCGCAGTACGCGGTGTCAGAGCTGAACGAGAAGGACTTCTGGAGGATGTTCGATGCATCCCACTACGAGCACTGCCGGCGCAAGTATGGCGCGGTGGGCACCTTCATGAGCGTCTACTACAAGTCCAAGAAGGGGAGGAAGACAGAGAAGGAGGTGCAGGAGGCGGAGGCTGCTATCCTGGAGCCGGCCTACGCTGATGAGGCCTGACCTAATATTTCATTGCCTTGTGGTTAAAATGTGATGTGTGTTTTGAATTATTTAGATTCAGACTCTTGATTACAGTGTCATCAGTTTCTAGTACCCTTTATCGTTGTTATTGTTATTCAGGATTTGAATTATCTGCCTTCCATTGCCTTGTGGTTAAAATGTGATGTTAGTTTTGAATTATTTTGTTTGCCTGCAGTGGTGGATCCAGAATTTTTGTGGAGCCTGGGTGAATATTTGATGGATAATAAATTTATAAAATATATTTTTCATTAAAATAAGCATAGATACTAAGCGTAATAGTTTTTTTAACCTATAACCATAATAATTTTGGAACTAAACATCATTTAGTACATTAATAAGATAGAAATAGTCTCATTAGAACACTAAAATAAATTGTCCGCTACTAATTTAGATCAAAAGTTCTAATAAATATCCAAATGAGACTACGCAAGCTTAGGTGTATGGAAAAACAGCACTTTTTATTCTTAATTAATCTAATGAAACTGACAAAGAACAGTAGCTTCATCAAATGATTTAAATAGTTCCTTTTTAAGCCTCATTTGAAATGCGAGATTTTTTATCGTTCTTGAATTTTTTATTTGAAATTGAACTAATTCATGTATTTCAAATAGAGGCCTTAATGTAGAAAACCTTTCAAGTTCATTTGCGATACCAAGCAACTTTATAGCATCAGTTTCAGACTGAAAACAAATGGAAAACAGTCCATTTTCTCTATCAAATCAACCGTTGACTAGGTACACAGAGCATGTTCATGCATGAAAAGAAACAACTCACTCATTCCACGTCTGAGAACTGAACCATTGGACTAAGCGCTCGGCATTGGAGCCCGGGCAGCCACCCTGGAGTATCTTTGTGTACCCGAAGTTGCTTGGGACTAAAAAGTTTTGTTGTTGCTGTTGCTGTTGTCTGGATCAGCCTTGCTTACAGGATGATGCACTGGCTGTATAAGTAATCTTGGTTTCACTTATGACCAATGTGGATCGACAGACATAGCTGTTTGCTTCGGTTTCAAAAAGGATGCCATGTCTATGAGCTGGTCATTCATAGCCTCTATTTGTTTCAATTTTTCAGACTGCTTTTTACTTGTTTCAGTTTTTTAAACTGACTTTTATAATTGAAAAACTAAAATCTAAAAAGTTGAAACAAACAAAGTTTTAAAAAACTAGCTTTTAAAACATTGAAAAGCTGACTTCTGAGAAAATGAACTAAAAGCTGAAAATCTCACTCAGATCTGCTTTTCTAACTTTTAGTGTGCAGAGAAGTCAAATATATGTTGTAAAAGCTAATAACCATTGCTCTATTAAATAATTTTTCAACTAACCACTAATCAGCTTTTTTAAAAGCTCGAAAGCTATAACTAGCCTTAGCCTTTAAGCACCTGGGCCCTGGACACCATCCCTCCTGCAGCTTCCCAGCTTTTCCCGCTGTTCTATTGTTGTTTTGAGCAGCACGCCGCTTCCACTGCCGCCCATGCCTCATCCTACACCACCAACAGCAACGCTTCTCACAAATCAAAAAGACAGAAGCAACTCTTTAATCGAGTTGTGACGTGTTGAGGTCATTGCCTAAATCTATTCAAAGAATATAAAGGGTAATGACTTTTACTCCAGGTTTGCTAGCATGCTTAATCTGATGGATGAATGGTTTGGTAGACCCGGACCTGGAGCAGCACAAGTTTGATATTCCTACACCTGCTCGGTCTATTATTAAATTGATATTATCATTAACTTATAATATTAATTTTAATCATTTGTTTTATTAAAAAAATTAATTTAAATGTGTAAAATGTTAAATTATAATTCAAATAATTTTAATAATAAATTAAATTATAATAAAAGATATGATATTTATAATTTTTTTAATAAGATGAATGATCAAATTTGATATTAATCTATGAAAAAAAAAATACTCCGTCCGTCTTAAATTATAAATTATTTTAGACTTTTTAACTTTCTTTTAAATTATAAGTCGTTGTTACTTTTTGAAATATATTTTTTTTTCTCAATACATTTTTATGTTCTCTCTTCTAATATATCCCCATGTTTAAATCTCACTTTTTTCACTTTTTTTAATTTTTTTACACAACCTAAAATAACTTATAAAAGTAAAAATCCTCCTACTCCTACCCGTGGAGTTGGTCAAAGTGCGTGTCGGCGTCGAGCTGTGGGAGGGAGGTGAGAGTACTGTTTTTAAATTTACTGTATATATATATATATATTCGGAAAAATAATTGGAAATGCCTTGGACCGCGTAAAGCCTGTGGTGGGTGTGGACTGGGGAGCTCGCCGACGAGTCAAAAAGAAACGGAATCGAAGTTGCTACGACTTTTCTCCTCCTACCACCTCCTCACCCACCGCCCCCCCCCCCATTCCCCCCCGGATTCGCGCCGGGATCTGCCGATCGAGCCCTCTCCTTCTCCCGCGCGATTTGATTGCCATGGGGATCTCACACCCTCTGTCTGACGAATACGACGCACTCCGTGGTGCCGTGCTGTTGCCGGATAAGACGCCTCCGTCCTCGCCGCCGTCGTCGTGCCGCACGACCCAAGATGACTACCTGGAGCATCAGATCTCCAGGATGGATACGCTCGTCGGGATTGCTATCAAGTATGGCGTCGAGGTAACCTTCTCTCTTCACCAACTTTGCTCCGTGGGTACCAAAATGGAACAGTTTCTTTGTAATTAAGATTTTCATTTTCTTTCTACTCCTATAGATATCAGATATTAAGAGGGCCAACAGTTTGGTGACTGACGGCCAGATGTTTGCACACAAAACATTGATCATACCTCTACCAGGAAGGCCTATTCTACCGTCTGTGAGGTTGAATGGTTCTGCTCGAAGAACGAAAAGGTAACACGTTTCATCTTGATCTCTCTTCCCTTTGCGTTGTCATGCACTATAACTGGCTCATTTTTAGTAAACCATAGGAGTAGTTTATTTTTATACTACCTATATCCACCATTGCTTATATGCTACTACCCTGTAATGACTCCCTATTGACCACTCTGTCACTAGGAATTACAATGCGATAATCTTCTTAAAAATATACACAGACATGTTATTCTTTGCTGTGGTATCTCCATGATTGTTTTGAATTCTCAGTGCAATCCATGTACGCATTTTGAGCTCATTTTTTGTGCTTTCAGCAGAGCGTGGGCTCCAAACCACCAGCTGAAAAGAGACACTTTTGATTATCCAGACTCACCCAGGTCTGGTCGCCAGGGGACCTCACCTGCAATGAGTACCTTGCAGAGATACTATGGTCTTACATCTCACAAAGGGAATACCATGGATTGCAGCACTGAAATGTCTGTGTACCATAAGAATGATAAGAGCAGCTTCCAGAGGATGGCCAGTGAAAGGTTGCTCGATTCCTCTGCAGCTCCTACTGACAGAAGCTGGGATTGTGATGGTGCCACTGCAGCCAAGAGCAATGAAGCAGGTAAACCAAGGCAAGATGGTTCTATGCGCCGGCGACAGAAAGTGGAAGCAGATTGTATGTCTAACTCAGCCGATGCGCAGGATGATTTTCTAGCTGACCCAGTTAAGTCCATCAAGAGACTATTGCCGAGGCCAATTTCTAGTATCCGTCTAAACTGGAATTCAAGCAGCACAGACTCCAACCAGAAGAGCAATAGTATTTCATTTGAATCATTTCTCACTGGGTTCAGATCTGTGCGGAAGTCCCCAAGCGCACCAAACTTTGCAGATGCCGAGAATGGGACCTCTATGTGGTCAAGTACAACGTGGACCTTGAACCATGAGTCCTTCACTCGGCCATTACTTGATGGCCTGCCAAAACCAGTACTATCAGCTAGCAGGACCAAGACTGCCATGGACTGAAGTGATTCTAGTCTTGCATGCTCCTGACACTGTTCCATTGGACTGCGGTGACTGCTGGCTGGATGTTTGCTCAAAAACTGCTGGCTGGATGCAACGGAAGAGGTTATCTGCCGTTTGAAGTGATGCATGGTTACGGTGCAGATTTGTTTTGAGGAAGTTGCATGTCGATTCAGCCTTTCGGTGTTGTTTACCTGGTTTGTCTATTCGTTTGTTAAAATGTACTTACAGCAGATTCCGCTCAATTGTCAGTGACATGGAAGCACAAAATAACTCTGCAAAGAGTTTCGCAAAGTGATTTGTCCTTGAAAATTGATTTGTGATGCCCGTCGGTGTCTCTGCAAACTGCGTAGCTGCTGCTGCACCTCGGCTCGATTCGGCCGGCCTAACAGAATCACCAGTATTCTAACGTCCTAGTAGGAGAAGAAAAGAATTGGAGATCGACCTGGTCGTCCTCCTCGTGTCGCCGGCGGCTGGTGCTGCTACGTTGTACAAGCCCAACAAGCTTATTACTATAAATTGTTATTATTCCAGATTTAATATGTGATACTAGTTGAGATACTGAACCAGACCCTTGCATTATCTTTTGACTTGTTTGTAATGCAAAATTTTTCGACTTATTTGTCATAAAGAAAAGGCCCGCACAGCATTTAGAATCTGCAAGCAAATATGTCAATGCATGCGAAGAAGAAAAAGAAAATGCATGGAAGCAGTCCCTGACTCCCCTCCGTTTGAATCTGAGATGTTCAGACTTGGTCCGTCTGTGTACGTGTTGCACGCGTTGAGATGAGAACAAGAAGATATACTTATTTAATTTTTGGGAATCCCAAGGAGAAGAGAAGTTATACTTTTTTTAAGGTAACTTTTGGTAGAGTTTTTTATCGGTTTTTCGATCGATTTTAATTGAAATTATATTAACCGGTTTTAAAAGGAGCCGTTTCTCTTTTGTTCACGTGGTAATTTTTGTTCTATTAAACTACTCTACAAATTAAGAGAGATAAAGAAAACTGTTCTGTCAAATATTTTTTAAAAAGTAACCATAAAAACTTCTTTTTTAAAGAAGTCAGAGTGAGAGCTGTTTTCAAAAAGCCAAACAAGACGTTATAGCCAAAGAGAAGTTGAATTTGGATGGAAGGGACTCTCTTGAGAAAATAATTCTTTAATATCTCCCTGTTATATAAAGCCAAAGAAGAAAAAAAAAAAGGACGGCAAGGATATTCGGAGCACATGCCATGCCCATCAGAGGAGGGAAGGGTCTAACTCTGACAGGCGGGGTCTTCCCTACTTCTCAGGAAGGAGGGGGAGAGGAGGTTGCGAGAAAGGGAAGGGAAGGAGGGAGGTTGCGTTACGTCGGCGGTGGGTCACCGCGCCGCCCGTTGCGCCGCCGTGGCCTCCTTCGACTTCTCTTCCTCCCACACAAGGCCGCCGCCTATTTCTGTCTCCCTGGATCCCTCTCCTAGGATCAGAATAGAGAAGAAGAGGAGATTGGTTCTCTTCTCTCGGATCTCTCCCCTGCTCTCCCGGTAATCTCTCTCTCTCTGCTCAAATTCTTCCATTTGCTGTTTCTTCCCATCCGTTTTGATTGATTGACCCATCCAATCAACCCTCGGCTATATATCTGCGATGAGTTTATTTTTCCTTCGTGTTCCCGTCGCAAAAAAGTTATGATTCTGTCCTTTGTCAATATAAATAAGATGCAATTTTCATGTTCGTCCCTTTCTTCTGTTAGAGATATGGATAACTATTCATGTATTGTTACATAGTTGTTTTATAGTTAGATTAGTTTCCACTAATTTTGGATCATGTAACTAATCATATCTTATGATTATTATCAATATAGTCCTCCCATGACCATGCGGTGCTTCCCCTTAATTCTCTACAGTATCTTCTCCTATCTTTCAAAGGTCAAAGATCAAAGAAATTTGGAGCTTTTCTGTTTTCTTTGCATACCCACGAATAGAATGCGCACACCAATCGCTTTCAACATAGCATTTTCCCACCGTCCTTCACCCATCTCTTCTAGAAACCGTCAGTCAAATGAGATGATGTTTTATTTTCTCTGATTTATGCAGGACAAGAAAGACTTGAGCTGTCAAATTCCCTATTTGGCAGGCAGCGAGCCAGCCCGTATCCAATTCCAATTCCCTACTCGCACAACCTCACCACCAGGTAATTCTACCTTTTGGGATATTTTGACCATGGCAAAAACGTTTTGTGTCCACCACATGATTCCTTTGTCCTCAACTCTTTTATTCGGTCAATTGTAACAGCACATAAATAATGTGGCAGACAAGACTTCTTCCACAATACTTATGCCAACTAAGCTACACATGTTCTTTTTATTCAGTTCAATTTTTTTATGCAAACCGTGTGTACAGGGAGTTAGGCAGCTAACAGCCTTGTTGTTCCTTCCTTCCTATGAAGCAGGGCAGGGTGCAGGCAGACAGATAAATAGCATACAAAGGTTCTCTCCTTGGCATATGACAAGAATCTGATTGTTGCTGTTCTCATCCACACGATGGCTTTCTTCTCAGCCCACTTCCACCGGCCCCTTTCTGCCATGGCGGTCGCGGCGTTCGCTGCCGTCTCCTCCCTCGAGCTGCCTGACAAATCCTCCCACCACAAGTTTGCTGATTCAAGCACAAATGTAGATGCAGTTATCTCACTTCCAGTCTCTAAGCAAGATGCCTCAGCGCCTCCACCCTCCTCCCTGTCTGGCATGCAGTTTGTGCCACATGATGTACAGTGTTTGCATTCGATTAAGGTGCCGTTTGCGTCTCTGCCAATCATTCATACGGTTTACCAGCACGCAAGGTTCATCAAGGCCTCCAGGAAAGAGTTGGTGATGCCTGTGGTTACTTCCTCATCATCGGATGCCCTTTATCGCTGGCATCTACCAGACCCCAGTGCTTGTTGCAACTCATCTGACAAGTCTCACACAGTTGTGGTTCTCCTTGGATGGTTGGGCTCAAGGCAGAAACATCTAAAAAAATATGCCGATTGGTACACCTCCAGGGGTTTCCATGTTGTGACTTTCACCCTCCCAATGTCTGACATTGTCAGCTACAACCTTGGAGGGAAGGCTGAGAAGAATGTAGAGATGCTATCTGAACATCTTGCTGGCTGGGTCAGGGAGGAGAGCGGGAAGAAGATTATCTTCCATACCTTTAGTAATACTGGCTGGCTTTGGTATGTAAACAATTTGTTCATCATTTGCCTGATTGAGAATGAGTTCTCTCCTTGAAATCTCAAGCTTAATTTCTTTTTCGTGACCTTGCAGTTATGGTGTGATACTGGACAATCTACAGAGGCAGGATCCTTCAACAGTGAAAAAAATCAAGGCTTGTGTGGTTGACTCAGCACCTGTTGCTTCGCCTGATCCTCAGGTAGAATCTTTTAACAACTCTTTTGCGGTATTTGCTGTCGAATGTTTTACTACTCAATTCCAGTTTCTTTGATGGTTACTGGTACACAACTTATCTTCTAGACTCTGCAAACCCAAATTTTGCATTTTAGACCACCAGCTCATCAGATGTGTTTCTTATGTCTTGTCTTTGACCTTATTTTATAAATGCTATTTATTCATGTTTTAATATAGTTTCTCAGGTATTAATATATTTGTGTGAATTGTTTTTCTGAATTCAGGTTTGGGCCTCAGGCTTCTCGGCTGCTATCATGAAGAAACATAGTGTTGCCACAAAAGGATTAGGATCAAGTGATTTGAGGTCTGATGTCCTAGTTGTGGAGTCTAACAGGGATCCCAAGCCAGCGGTTGCCGAGTCTGTTCTACTATCAGCGCTTGAGAAGTTTTTTGATGTTGTTTTGAACTATCCAGCCATCAATAGGTATGCTTCTTGCACGATATGAAGAAAGTCATTTGGAGAAGTCGTTTTTCAATTGTTTGCTACAGTATTGAGTGGAGATGGGGGCACTGTGACCTCTAACTGCTTACCTCATAAAGGGTAATTAACGATCTGATTGATTCCTGATTTTTTTACGCAGGAGGTTGTCTGATATCATGGAGATTTTATCGTCAAAACAACCAAAGTGCCCTCAACTGTATATTTACAGCAGTGCGGACAGGGTTATCCCAGCAAGATCAGTGGAGTCATTCATCGAGGGGCAGCGGAGGGCTGGGCACGAGGTGAGCGCTTGCAACTTTGTAACGTCGCCTCATGTGGACCATTACCGGAGCAATCCGGGCCTCTACACCTCTGAGCTGGCGAGATTCTTGGAAGAATGTAACCATTGGGAGGACTCGGAATCTTCATCATCAAGAGATTGACATGGTTCTTTTCTATTTCGTCTCAGGTCCATCATCAATAGAAATGTGACATGGTTATACGAGGAATATTGGCTGTAATTCTTTTGCTGTTCCCATCATGGGTTTGACGTCAATTAGGTGCCATACAAATGTAAAAAGGTGGAGAGGCCAGTGACTGTGGAGCAAGGTTTTTCTTTTCGTTTGAACCAGTAAAACAGGCCGGCACATATTTAATGAAAACCGTGAAAATAGTGAAAACCGGTCAAAAACCGTTTTAAATTGAAAAATCAAAATTTGAATGCAATTTATGTAACGCTTCGTATTTTTGAATAAAGAAGTAACATTATTCAAATTTGAAATCATGGGATTTGAGCAATTAGATAAAACCTTTCCCAACAAGCTCGTGTTTTACATAAAAATTCAAAGCTCAAAATGCACGCTCAAACTTTTTCAAAGAAATGTTGCGAAATAAAATTCTAGTATGAAAGGTATCGCAAAAACTTGAATTTTAGAAATTTGTATAAAATTTTATTCAAAGTTTAAGAGGCTCAAATGAATTATTTTTTGTAAATGGTTTTCTGTATTCAAAATTTCATAGAATAAAATGTATTTTGATTTTGAACTTGGACCCAAAATAAAAATTGTTTCTTTTTAAAAGTTCTACCCACCTGTAAAAGTTCATAATTTTTGGAGCTCGGGAAGTATAGATTTCAAATCAAAAATAGCAAGCAGTCGCAGAATATCAGTTCTTTATCAGTTAACCATTTTCGAAATTCTATATCTTTCGCATACCTTTGCAAAATCCTGTCCGAACAATTTATGTAGTAGAGAAAATGTTGGAGAGCTATTTGGACAATTTTTAATCAAATCTCAGTTAGTTTGCTTTTTCCTTTTCGATCTCCAAAACACTTAAGCGGTAAGCTCGACTGAGCCACCGACAGATGGGCCAATCTGTCAGTGGCTTCTTCTTCCTCCTACTGCCAGTCACTGCACAGGTGCCGCTCTCCCGTGCCCCTTCTCATGCATGAGCGCCACGAAATAGTGAACAGTCCCTCCCGATTGAAGACGCTCGACCTCTACCCTCCCCAACCGCCTCGCTATCTCTCTTTGCTCTCTCTCTCACTCGCAACCTGTGTCGTTCCAGAGAGAGGCGCCATGGCAGCCCCTCAACTCGAGCTCGGCACTCCGCCTCCACGACGCGTCCCGAGCCACCAAACCGTGCAAATCGAAGCCCCTTCCCATCCTCTTGCAAACCCCCAAGTTCCCTTCGCATTTTCCCATCAGATTGCCGTGGATTTTGAAGTTTTCTCCAAGTCACGTTTTTTGGATCCGTTTCCATTCTCCAGCGAAATCCGGCGTACTCCGGTGATCTCGTCTGAATTCCTTTTTGTCTCCATGTTTTCAGTTCATTGGCGCACCTACTAGAGGCGAGAACCAAGGAAATCCTTCGCTTTTTGGTGTAAGAATCGGAGTTCCTCGACGCCGTTTTTCAGGGAGCTCACCCCTCACCGACGGCGCCCCTGTTCCGGCCCTCCTCAACGACTTTAGCACCCCTCTTCTTGCTCCAGTGAAGCTGTAGGTGCAAGCGGCTCGGAGTTTCGGACCGCCACTGCCACCTCGCCGAACCCCTTCCAGCCGCCGCCACTCGCCGATGGCATACTCCCGGTGAGAACCTCTGCCATCGACCCCACCTTCGAGCTCCTTGCGTTATAAGGATTGTTTTAGCACCTGTTATGGCACGCATGGTCATCGGCAACCGCATGCCGGCAAGGCGCCGCCGCGCGCCGGCCACCGCACACCATGGACGGCGACCGCCAGGCTGAGCCAGCCCGCTAGATCTTTTGTGGCTATGTGAAGGGATCCCGTGTGGCTCCAGCTCAGTAGCCCACCATGTGGCCCTGCCCCAGCGGCTGGAAATTTTATTATTTCGAAATGATTTATTTAATTGTCCAAAAATCAGTTAAGATCGTAAAATTATGAAATAAATTTTGTTAGACTCCTCTTAACTAGAATTACGTTCTGAAGCTAACTATTATTTTATTTTATGTATAAAATTAATTTAATTAATTCAGATCATGAAACCATTCATTAATGCATTATCAATATTCTATGGCATGATAAAATATTGAAAAATTTACTTTCTATTTATTTAGTCGAAACTCTGTTTATACAAAGTTTAATATTTATTTTCATCAAAAATAATTTTATAAATATTTATTGTTTTTAAATGGTGTTTAATTCTTTATATGTTCATTTAAATTCAATAAATTCTAAAATTTTGTCCAAATTTAGTTTATAACCTTTTATATTCTTTTATATTTTATATTTTCTAAAACCATTCTAAAGTAGTTTTATAGTTAATTTTCATTGTAAATTATTTTGTCAAGGTTTAATTGTGTTTAAACTGTATTTAAATCTTTATAAATTTATTTGACTTCAATAAATCTTGATAAATTTCTCAAAGATTTTGATAATAACTTTTCTGATTTTATGAATAAACCTAATTATATTTTTGTGTTTTGAAACTTATTTTAAAGAAGTTTTATAACTACATGACTAGTCTTCTTTTAAAAATATAAAAGCTATGTGACTTCACTTCAAATCTAAAAACTAGCATAATTTATTTCTTTGCATATCATATCATATAGGACTCGACCCATCCTAAAAGAGCTTGAAGGTGTTTCTTTGAGAAAGAAAGCTAACTATGAGCAAAGCCCAAATAAGCTTGTGCATTAACCTTTTTCAAGTTTTATTTTATTTTTTATCACTCGTTAATGTACTATGCATTAGGTTTTTTGAGTTGTGTGGAAACTTAGAATTGCATGCTAGGTATTCTATTACCCATATTGGGTGTTGCTGCAATGGGTAACTCGATGTAGAGTTAGGCTAAGTTTTAGTTCACGGTACAAGTCAAGTGAATAAAAAGTCACTCGTGAGCTATAAAAGTCGAAGTCGAGTGAATGGATAGTCACTCGCGAGCTATAGAAGTTAAGTGAATGAATAGTCACTCGTGATTTATAGAAGTGGATTGAATGGAAAATCACTCGCGAGAATAACCTGAGGCCGAGCGAGGACAGCATATAGGAGGGTTTGAGAAAACTAGGCCTTCGCAGTGGTAGCCCTATCTATGTTGTTAAGAATCGATTCGAGTGTGTTCTTGTTGAATAAGTTTGAACGTACCGAATACATATTGAAATTATGGGTTTACAAAATCAATGTAGCTCAATACAGTAGTGGTTGGACGAACTCTACCTCTCTTTTAGCGAGGAGTGGAGAAAGATTTGTATACGTTTATCGAACCGATCCTATGGGTTGAGTGAAAAATTGCCATGTACGGCTTCTGAGAAGCGCGTACGTGTTATGTATTTTAGATTTTTTCAGCCGGTGTAAATTGATTATAATCGCTATCTCTCACAATAACGAGTACCGTTTGTTCACTGTGTCATTTCATAGTAACATAACAACAACAACAACAACAATAATAATATGAACTACTTGCTTAGTTTATCGCAATTGCTTGACAACTATGTTTGATATAGTTTATAGCGCAAATTAAAGTTTCATTCTGTAAAATTAATTTATTACTAAAACTTAAATATAAAGACTCACTATATTAGCGCTGGTCTTGTAAATGGTATGCTATTTGAGTCAGCTTTATCATATCTTTAGAGTCTGCTGTAGTTGATCATGTTGACGGGTAAAATTTGTTGAGCATTTGAATGCTCAGGGCTTGACTCTATGATTTTGTGTGCAGGTAGTTTCTCTCTCATTTAGCTATGTCTGTTGAGAGCCCTGCTCGTCGCGCTGCGGTTTGTATGCTACTAAAAGATGCATCGTATAGGTTTGATAGCATCTTATGTATAGTCTGTAGGAGACTTTAATTCAAGTTATCGCTTTCGCGATTTCAAAAAACTTGGTTTTATAAACTGAAGCAATAATTTATAGTATAATTTATTGTGCTAGAGTTGTACTGTTAGTTCTCGTTTCGTCGAGTGATATCCGATAAGATACTACGGTGGATCGTCTCTCTCGTGAGACGGTCTGTCATAATTTAATCGAAAACTGGTCAGTTTTTTGGTTTAAGTAGTTTCATCGGTTTATCAACCGATTTTTTCAATTTTATTGATTTTCAAGTTTTAAAATTTGAAACTCACCGATTTCAACAGTTTATCCTAATTTTATTAGTTTTTGAAATTCTGAATTTTTTTAATTTTTTAATTTTTTTCAATTTTTAAATTTTTTTAAAAATTTTAAAACGAGAACCGGACAGAAGCCCGCTCGCATCTGCATCTGCCTCGCACAGCAGCCGCTGCCATCGCTCGTCTGCGCCTCCGCTCCTCTCGACCTCCACTACGCGCCGCCGCTTCACTGCCTCCTCGTGTGGTCTGGCTGTCGTCGGGCAAGACCCACCGCCTCCCTGCATGACTGCTCTGTCGGCCCCTCGCGCGGCCGCGCTGTCGCTAGCTTGCCCCATCGCCTCGCTGCGCCAAGGCCTGGCCCGGCCTGCCTCCTTGCGTGGTTGCCTGTCGTCTCCCTGCGCGGCGTGTACCAGCACGCGAGGTCGGGGGCGGCGCATCCCTTCGATTTATTTTAGGGGGGCGGGGGGGGGGGCGTGGGCGCCCGTTCGCTTCAACTACTTGGTGGTGCGCTGTGCTTTGCTGCAACAGCCGCGCGTAAACAGCCGTTGGGAGAAATCATTAAAAAAATAATCAAAGTGTTAACCTTATCTCCATTCGTGAGGACACATGTCAGTCTTTTTTTTTTTTTTCAACCAGAAGAACCTGCCTCCGAGCGCAGCTCGTTCCTTCCCCATCAGGTGCTTCGGTGATTTCTCCTTCACAGATCCAAGTGCTGCTACTCTTGAGTCTTCTCCATGCCTCAGATTTTTTGGATGCCCTCGTTTCCATAGGTTTGTGCCCTTTCTTCTTTCCTAGGGTTTTAGTTCTTCTAGATCTTGGATTAGTTCGGACCGATTGGCTAGGTCAACGTAAATTTGTGGGGGTTCTCTACTCTTCAGGTTCTGGAGCCGTCATTCGTGATGATTTTTTGCTGATTTCATTTTTTTCCTTTTGGATTTCTCTTGTCTAGCAGGAGGGCTCAAAGGTTGCGTTCAAAGGTCTGCTCATATTCTGCGCTCACCAAGGGGTGCATCATATGAGCTGTGACAAATCCACAAGCTGCTTGGGGAGGCTTTTGTTTCTAAGTTCTCAAGTATAGTCTATACTTGGTTATTTAATATTTTTTTGTAGGATATACCATCGCTCTGCATGTTATTTCGTAGGAAAATTCATACGGTCTTAGTTTTTTCTTGTGAAAAAAGTAGCAGCCCAATTTGTATATTGTGTCCAATGCTTATATCTGCATACAGATGGCTGCTCGACGCGTGGACTGGGACAATGATCTTACAAAGATTTTCTTGGACCTATGCATTGCTAAGAAGGAGGAAAAATGTTTATCATAATTTTCGCGAACAAACAGGAAGGTGCTATGACAGCAAATAAATGTAGATTAAATTTAACATTCTCAAAAGGCTCTTCAAGGTATGGAGGAAACTAAAGAACACAAGTGGAGGTGGCTGGAACAAAACAAATAGGACCACAACCATGGATGATGCCTGGTGGGATGACCGAGTTGCGGTAATGAGCTTACCTTTTTATTCTCCACAATTGCATATGGGGAGACTAGTGCTCATAAATAGTACCATAGCTTTTTTTATCCTGTGACATTTCTTTGCTTGCAGAATGTCAAGTTCTGAAACTTCAAGCAGCACAAGTTCAACGCTAGCCCATCTTGATGATGACTCCTCTATCTGGTGGGATATGGGTGCAGCTGTTGGTGTATTAGCAGCACTTGCATCTTCAAGTTCATATGAATCTACAAGTCAAGATGCTCAGCTCCCTGTACAAGAGTTGACTGGCCGTCAATGGGTAGCTATTAATCTCTCTAATAGCAAGAAGTGCTACTTAAACGTTTATCTTCATCTCAGTGCATTCCACCAGTTGCATAGTATACTAGTTACAAAGCATGGGCTGAAATCAACAAATCAATATGAATCAATTGAAGCCTTAGGGATGTTCTTGTGGGCATGTGCCACAAGACAAAGTCAAAGACAAATGTCTGAACGCTTTGGCAAGTCAATGGATACGGTGAGTAGGAAGTTTGGAGAGGTGCTAGAGGCTATGGTATCTTTTAGATGTACAATTATTAAGCCTAGAGATTGCAATTTCAGATTTATACATCCTAAACTTCGCCAGTTCTCACCTTACTTTGATGGATGCATAGGAGCTATAGATGAAACCCATATTCCAGTCATATTCTTCGAGCCTGCACATGATAACTTTATCAATAGAAAAGGAATGTTCTAGCTGTTTGTGAGATGGATATGAGGTTTACATTTGTGGTAACAGATAAGAGAGGTTCTGCTCATGACATGGCAGTGTTCAGAGATGCAGTTAACAACTCAAACCATCTTCCTCATCCACCCCTAAGTACATTAACTGAAATGAACCATATATGTTCATGTGTTGTTACAAATAATTTTAATATAGAAAATATAACTATTTTGTTTTGTAGGTAAGTATTATCTGGTGGATTCTGGTTACGTGCTACGTGAGGGATATATGGCTCCATACGGCAAGAACAGATATCATTTGAGTGAGTTTGAGGAAAAAGGACCAGAAAATGTTTACGAGCTTTTCAACTACTACCATTCTTCTTTGCGCAATGTTGTGGAAAAATCATTTGGGGTTTAAAAAAAATAAGTGGTAGATTCTACCGAGAAACAGTCAAAAATTATTGTTGCATGTTTTGCGCTTCATAATTTTACGATGGACAATGGTGATCTGGACATGGAGGTGGACAATACATACCTGCAACAATTGGATGTGCCAACTACTACTGAACATGAGTGGTTAGCAGCAATAGCCGGTGATGATATTAGCACTGTTTGTGATTGGATTGCAGCTGGTGTGTATGGCTTAAAATGAGTGTCACTTTATTTGTGTGTAAGACTCATTTTATTTGTGTGTAAGATTGTACTTCGAATTAGCTACAAATTCTCTGATGTAATGGTGATTTGTTAAACTATCACTGTGCAAAGACTCTTATTTCCATTATTTTTTTTTATGTTCCATGCTGGCTGAGCAGCAGCCATTCTACCAGGCCCGAAGTAGCAGAGAGATCCGCTCCGGCCCATCAGCCCGTTTGGCCCAACAGTTCTTCTCCCCTCCTCTGCTCAACTGACAACCGCCGCCGCAGAGAGAGAGAGAGAGAGAGAGAGGGGATGCCGCCACCCAGCGCCCCCGACGAAAACCCAACAGCGCCGGGGTCGGAGCCGGAGAACCAAGATGAAGACTTGCGATGGCTGCAAACGCTCTCGGAGCCCGAGCTCGTAAGACCCCTTCCTCCCTCTCTCCCTCCTCGCTGAATTTGATCATCAGCCTCCCCTTCATACTCACTGTGCATGTGTGCAGGATTTGATCATCAATCTCAAGGAGCTCGCCGTCACGCAGGCTGCCGATCCTTGCCTTGCCCGCAGATTCCATCTCCGCACCCTGCGAGCTCTCGGTACTCCCTTACTAATTTTGCTATCCTTCTTCTCCTCCATCAGTAGTTCAGCACTGGAGTATTATTATTGGCTCACCTCACCTCTTGCCCTTGTCCTGCATATTATTTACTAATTATTATTATGCCTTGGCACTTCCTGAGATTCCTCAACGTGTATGATCTTTGAGGCATCAATCGATATGCCTTGGACAAGGATAGCCTAGATTGCCCACCAGTCTTTGTAATCTCAGTGCCTGGATAGCCTTATCAGTAAACCACACGCAAATGCATGCCATCCATTGAACAATCTACTTCCAGTATCTCTCTTGTTAACTTACTAGTAGTGAGTAGCATAACTCAAACTAAAACGCATCAAACAACTCAGGATTTTACCTTTCTCTCAGCCTCAACAACTGCCTGCCTGATTGATCTCCAGGGACTGTTTTGCTGGAACATTTCAAAGACCAGCTAAAAGAAACATCCGGTGAGCTCGGCAGGCTTGCGCTGCTGAGGGATCCTCCAACCCATGGGAGCAACCAAGATCAGCCAATGCCAGATGGTGTTGACAGAAAACGAAAGCAGCTGGAACATGGGTGAGTGGCCTTCTTATTTCTTGTCCCGATGCCAAATGCCAAATGAAAACGAAAGCAATTTCGTTGATGCTTTGCTGAGGTTACACATTTGGGATGCAACTTTGCAGGTCAGGTGAAGAGAGCGAATTAAGTTCAAAGAAAAGAAAAATGGAGGGATAATAGAGGAATGGAAAGGCTCATATGTGCTGTGCCATCGGGAACTGAACTGATTGATAGGCTTTGCTATTGCGTTTGAGATGCTGACTGGACGACGGGGAAGCATAATCTAGTGTCAGGATGTTGTACTTAAAGTTAGATGGATTAGCCAAGTTGATGACAGTCTTGACAATGTCCTCATTTTGTTTTTGCGCGTCAATGGATGGCCATAATCTGTTCCTTTAATACAGTGGACTTCGCCTTTGTTTCCTTTGAGGAGTCCCCAAAGCAAGCTATTCATACATCTCTTCAACAAAAACTCATTGCCCACGGTCTGAGGTCCTCTCCTCCTAGATGATGATGCTTTGCCTGTACTTGAGACACACGACGCTGTATATCAGCCGTTCCCTGCAAGATCATACATCTGGTCTGGCTCAATGGCATCTCTTATCTCTACGAGTTCATTCATCAATTTTGCGTTTCCCAATCAAGAAACAATGTTCAACTCACAACACACAAAATAATATTAACTGGAAAAGTGTCTCATGATATTTATGTTCATTCTCATAGAAAAGTTTCCTAATCGGGTCTTGATGAACGTACTAACTAGGAGTGAGTCGTATCTCAATAGGCACAGTGCATCACTCGGGAATCGACAGGGCACACCGAGGTGAGGTGAGGTCTAGTTCCGAGTCATACCCAACGCCTTGAGAACGAAGGCATACGTAAACGCAACCTCCTGTAGTTTCTCGAATCTGCAACAAAAATAATTTATCTGCTTCTTTAGTCCTCACAAAGACAATCATCAAACAACCAACACAGCAAACGAATGGTTACCTTCCCGACTTGGAAAAATGCCCGGCACCCATTTCACACTTGAATAACAAAAGGTTATCGTCATTTTTCATTTCCCGCAACCTCGCCACATATTTAGCTGGTTCAGAGTACATCACGCGGGGATCTGGCCATCACCAATTCAAAAAGCGAGGGACTCAGCTACCACTATACCTACTAGGAGTAGGTTCTAGGAACATGAATGGAAAAAAAAATGACCACATACCATTTAAACCAGCAGTTACAAGAATGTTCGGATACTCTTGCGCTGTCACCTGTAACATGGACAAACAAAATACCGCATATGAATGTAAACGCTCCAGTTAACTTAAACATCATCCAAGTTTCATATATATATCGAGGAAAAGACAACACTTACATTGTCAACGGGAGAATATGATTTCATGTAATAGTAGTATTCTTCTTTTCTTGGATCGCCCCACTCCTGAACAAAGAAAAATAAACAATAAATAAGCAGGTTAGTTCACTTCAACTTTTTCACTAGAATAAACTGCAATGGACATAAACAAAAGTTTCAGAACCCATATTGGGCAAACACTCACTTTCCAGACATACTCAAACTATAAAGGGTAGAATGGATTGAAAGCTAGATACTCCCTCCAGTTTTAAGTTGTTGACGCCGGTTAATGTAAATTTGTATTAGCTGGTGTAAACAGTTTTAAACCGGAGGGAGTAGACATTGAAGTACAAAGGCCAATGCATCCTAACCCAACCTTTGTATTCTCAACAAGTCAAAATTTTAGTCCAGATCAGCCATGATGGCTCAGCCTACTTGTGCTCAATGAAAGACCATTTTAGCTAAAAGCTTGATGCATGACCGAACTGGACATATACAAAAAGCTCAACTGCTTCAATTGTTGGATGTCACTTCGATGATGCCAAGCAATGATTTACATAGCTTCTATTATGTACATGACTTCAGATAGATATAGAATAAATATAGCACATCTTTTAAATAATTTAAAGCAATATTACAATTCAAATAACTTATTGCAATATGGCAGGGGAGATAATTCTGGATTGCATGGTAATTGACAAAAATGCATCAAAGAACCTTGCGAACATGAGCTTATACCTCCACGCCTTATTTGAGCTAAAATGCCATAAATATCATAAAACAGCATAAAAAAAAGAACAGCATTAAAAAAGCATATGAATACAAAATATGGATACCTCCCACTCAGCTGTTGTCAATGGGATAGTGGGATCAAGCATTGTTGTGAGTACATCAACGAAAGGGACCCCAGCAACAGCTGCCTGGAATAAGTCAGGCCTCATATTTAGGACAGCACCCATCAATAGGCCACCTGCACTTCTGCCATTGATGCAAAGCTTTTCCTTCGAACAGTATTTGTTTTCTATCAAGTGCTCTGCACAGGCAATGAAATCAGTGAAAGTGTTTTTCTTCTTCAACAGCTTCCCATCCTCATACCACTTCCGACCCATTTCACCTCCTCCGCGAATATGAGCTATCACATAGATGAAACCCCTGTCCACCAGCGAGAACCTTGATCCCCTAAAACTTGGATCTATACATATCTGTCCGCAAAAGAACATACAGAATAAGAGCATAGTTTCAGGGTGAAACCGTGAAACCAATAATCATTTGTCTTAACCAAGTTACCATATTTCAAATGTACTCCATTTCTAGACCCTAACACTGAATATTTCTGTATATCATTCAGGCATCAAACAGTAGATAACTGAATGCCATGAGATTGTTGTTACAAAAAAAATAATGGTATGAATAATGCCTCGGCACAAAATTAAAAAAAGAATATTTAAACATTTAAAATGAATCATTTGCATCCCAAGAAGAAAGTTCTTTGAGGCATTCATAATGGCAGATATTTTTTTGTTTCCGATAGAAAAACACAGACATACCTCGTAGGATCCATAGCCATATAGAAGCATAGGGTCTGAGCCATCAAGCTTCACAAGATCTTTTCTGTATAGAATGGACATGGGGACCTGGGTGCCATCAGCAGTAGCAGCCCACTTCCTCTCTGTTACATAATTTGATGCATCAAATCCACCTAAAACCTAATACAAATTGAACATCAGATCACCAAGAGGTTTGTGAGGTAATAAAAAAGACATTCATATTGACCAAGGTGCCAAAAAGTAAAAGAAAAGGGAGTGAAACAAATATCTTACAGTATCAATCTTCTTCAGGACAGGTACCCCTGAATCCATATCATAATCGAAAACAGAAGGAGGGGTCCTCATCGAGCTATAATGAAACCGAAGAACTGATGAATGGAAATGTGACTCCTCAGGGTCCACAGCATATGTTGGATCGATAAAATCAATTGCGTGACCTCCCTGAAGTTGTCCAATTGGTTCTCCTACAGGTGGCAGCCGATATACGGTAACTTTGGGTAAGCCATTCTCACGCTCATATACCGCAATATGATTGTCAAAGAGCTGGAAGTCCTGTATTTTCACACTGAAAGAGAGTGTAAGTTTTGAAGCAATCATGCTATGTTAATGCAGCTCTAACAAATAATGCACCCATTGATAGGAGGAGCGAACAGAAATCAGTAAATTTATATTTCTAGTAATATAAAGTGCAGGCTGGATTGGATGCAATTTTGTAGCAGATACAGCTTCAGTGAACCTCGTATCATAAGTAGAAAATCAAGCATCACTCTCATCTCAACTACAAAATCCATGAAGTAGTGGTAAACTGATAAGTAAATCAATACTCTCTAGGCCTCGACAAATATCCAATAAAAAATTATCCATAACTAAATTTTCTATTGATCAAGTGGGATCAAATATAGATCCTACTATTCCTTTGTAACCTTACAACTGAATCCTGAAAAACTGGAGGTACAATTCAATAAGAAAACAGAAACTGGTCAGCACCAACAAGTGTGAAAAACTGAAAGAAACAAGCGTGACAGACCGACAGTCCCATGCTCCAGCTGGCAACATGTGTTTTTAATCAATAACAAGCAATACTGATACAAAAATGTCAAGAGCTTTCAATGGGCAAGTCTGCACTGTTATGCAAACTCAAAGTAACCCCAGGGTTCAAACAGAAAACACAACCTATATCCAGGAAGAACTAGAAGACTGTGATAAGTGATCTACTACTTCCGTCCCAGTAGAAGTTTATTTCTAGCTTTTGTTGACTGACGTTTTGACTATAATTTTTATAGATTCGATTAAATTTAAAAACCAAGTATTTGTACTTTTAAATTCATCAAAAGAAATCTTTTCATAATGTATAAAATTTGTATTATTAAAATTAATTAAATGTATCCAAATCATTGGTCAAAGTCATAGTCAACAAAAACTAAAAATAAGCTTCTATTGGGACGGAGGGAGTACCATGTTATTGCTTCTATAATAATAATATCTGCAATTTACAAAACAATTATGCAAGTACCTTTCTCTATGAGGTAGCAGTATAGTGGTCTCAGCCACATTATCCAATGGACAAGCAACCAATTCAGAGTTGTAGAATTCATTACTTCGTCTCTTAATAATGAAATGATTTCCACGATGACTAGCTGTTGTATCTATGCCATATATCCGTGGTGTCAAAACCACAAGGCCCTTGTTCTGTTTGGATATGTCCAGATAGAATATAGAGCTTGTATTTTTGCTTCCAGATTCAACAAATAAATATTGCTTGCTTTCAGAGGCTTGAAGTCCAAGAGAAAATGTGTCATCTTCCTCATGATAGAGACAAGTATCACACGATTGATCAGACCCCAACTTGTGTAGCCATGCCTAAAGAAGCCCACAAATGAAATGAAAGCTCAACATAGTGTTCACAAACACTGCCAGACTGCTAGCAATAACCAAAACCAGAAGACCTAACAAGGATATTAACTGAAAATTCAAACGCATTATCCTTAATAAGGAAGAAAACAGAATTGTGTCACATTACAAAACCATCAGGAAGAAATAGCAGAACTGCCTTGACTTTCTAAAAGCCAGCCTCAGTACCCATTAGTTAATGTCAGCCCAATGAAAATTTTCAAATCAATAAAAAGTTTCACGGTGTAATTCTGCCAGCAGTAATGAAAAAAAAACCACTGTGATCTGTACTAAAAACTGATTACATTAGCCATTCATTTGTATTCAACAACAATAAAATGTTTTAGTTACAAATAAGTTGGGGACTAAGACAACTGTTCTACTGAAGTCACAAAACAAGATGGATGTCATGTAGAAATGAGAGGTACAGGGCATACTTTATCTGGACGAAGAATGCTATCCATGGTTATGTAAACAAGATGGTCACCAACCCACTCAATGTCAGAAGTGATTCCTTTAAGTGGTTGTCCGATATATTCTCCGGTCTCAGCGTCAATGACATAAACAGTGTAGATTTCATCACCTTTAGTGTCTTCAGCGTAAGCAACTAGCTTATTGTTTGGGCTGACCTGAAACGAACAAGCAGTATATTTTTTGTAGTAAAGAGGCATGCGCACAAGGAAAGGAAGACAACAAATGCGGACAGAGGATCATCAAGGAAATTTTAAATCACCAAGAGGACCTTGAAAGCCCCAATGCAGTAGTAGTCGTGGCCTTGAGCCTTGACATTTTCATCCAAAATGATGTGCTCAGGAGGCGCGTCAGATCCTGTGGGCATGTCATCGTGCACCGTGATTGGACGTTCAATGGGTACACGACGCCTACAGTGTTGCACATACTCCTTGCCAGTCAGTGTCCTCCGATAGTAGTAGTAGTGGCCTTTGCGAAGAGGTGCATCTATATCATCTTCCTTGATTCTTGCTCTAATTTCAGCATAGATTTCATCCTCGAGTTGCTTGACATCTGCAAGAGAATTAGGCGTTGAGATGCATTTCTTTTGCGAAATGACATCCTCTATAGTTACTAAAGAAGACCACTCTGTACCCTTTTTTTTTACTCCTAAACTAGTAGCACAAGTAGTGACTCCTTAGCACAGCAATCCGTGTCCTAAACAAGTTCACTAGGAAGCAAGGCGGGTGGGTACCGGACATGACGGCGGCGGTGTAGGCGTTCTCGGCCTGGAGGTGTTGGAGGACTTGGGGATCGGAGCGAGTGTCATCGCGGAGCCAGTAGTAGTTGTCGACGCGGACGTCTCCGTGCTCCACGAGCTCGCGTGGCACCTTCTTGGCCACCGGTGGGGCCGCCGTCATGGATGGTGGCGCTGATGAGGAAGAGGAGAGCAGGGCGAGGAGGAGGGCGCGGCGGCGAGATAGGGCCGACGGGATCGACGCCGCCCGAGGAAGAGGGGGGAATACAGAACGGAGGAGCATCGTTAACTCCTCCTGGCATGTCTCAATTTATCGAAACCAACAAAACGAATTTTAAATTATCAAAAAAATCTCATACGTGGATGACATATCATACTATTCATTGATGATATGGAGTGTTAAATATTGTTGAAGACCAACCAACTAAGTTTTAAATTATCAAACCGCCGTCTGTTCACAAGTTTTTTTTTATTTATCATTTTCATTTTTAATATTTTTTTTATTTTCAATATATCTCTGTTCAAAGAAAAGGCATATTCATCCAGTCGGATGGTGATGGCGTTGAAAACGGTTGAAAACAGTGAAAAAACGCTTTAACTGTTTCTATTTACACATTTATAATATTGAACGAAGTAACAAAAATGAACAAGACAAATCTAAACTCTTCGAAAACAGATAAATCTGGACGGAATATATCAAAATCCATCCAGAACATTGATCAACTCAACATAAAACATATACTCCATTTGTTTCTTTTCATTTGTCAGAACAAAAAATTCACATGCTAGTATCATGGTAGCTTATAAAGGAAAAGCAAATTATCATTACTCCTGCCGTTCTAATTTAGTGATTCAGGCACGAAAATTAAGAGGGGTAAAAAGTTAATGTGCTGAAAATAAAAATAAAAAAATATAGACAGAGATGTATTGAAAATATTAAGAATAGAGAAAAATGCATTGAGAAGCGAGGATGACGAGTAAATCGAAAAAACTTAGAATGCTAGAATAATAAGTAATTTTAGACATGAGAATTAAATAAAATAAAAAAGTTGAAATATGCTGAAATGATAAAAGATATAGATATAGAGACATATTAAAAAAAGAAAAAATATATTAAAAAGTAAAAATAACTCATAATTTTAAAAAATTTGAGAGCTATAAAATAACTTATAATTTGAGAAAAAAGTACAGGTTGGTGCACGGTGAAAAACCAGACTACTGTAGACTCGTAGCCCATGAGCAGGAACTACTAGTCCATAACAACCGTGGCCCATATGCATTATTTTGTCTCCATTAAGCCCAACCCCAACGGCAACAGGCAGGGGCCTTTCTTCTACCTCCGGAGAGTACGAGAACGATAGAGACGGTTCGGTCAGAAGATCCAGTCGAGTTCCGCGGCCTCCGCTCTCCTCGGCCGCCCCCATAGCGCTCGCGCCGCCCTGCTGTTGGAGTAGAGCGGAGAGGAAAGAAAACCTCCGAAACCCTAACCCCCTTCGCCGGCGGATATGAGCGCCGAGGAGGACGCCGCCTCTCGCCGCGAGCGCCTCCGTGCACTCCGCGCCGCCAAGGACCTCCTCTCCAACCCCGACGGAGAACAGCAGTACGCTCTCCATCTCCTCTCCCGTCTCCTCTTTACGATCTGTATCTGTGGATATGAGAGAAGTTTGACCACTATGTTTTTCTTGTGTTAGAAATGGTAACCATGAGGCTGCTGCAGTAGAACAACCAGGTCCCCAGGACGCTGCACCTGATGAGAATGCTAAGGATAATGTTGGCCCTGCTGAGGAGGAGGCGGCTGAAGATGATGGGTAAGGCAATGGCATGGACTAGCTTCTCCCGCTAAACTAACTCCATGCTTAGTTTAGTCATCTACTGATAGTTGTATTAAGAAAATGTCAACCTCCTGTTGATGCAGCGAGCTTCCACCCATGAAGTTCAGAAACTATCTTCCTCATGATGAACAACTCAGAGGTGGTAAGCTGCCTCCTGTATCTCTTCCAAAGTTTGAAGATCCGATCACTGCTGAAAGTGCAGAGCCGAAGCAACTCGAGGTTTCTACCATTTGGAAATTTTTTAGAGTAATTTTGTCTATAATAATCCTGTAATGTAATTTTAAGGCGAGCTATGGGTCGGCATTGCTGTTTACAATTACAGAACCCTTTTGGAAACATAGCTCCAAAGAATCCTAATTGGGATCTCAAGCGTGATGTGCAGAAGAGAATTGACAAATTGGAGAAGCGCACACAGAAAGCACTGGCAGAGATTGCATGTGAGTAGATGATTCTATCATTTGATTTCAGCCTGTTTAATCTTTTTGGTTTACCTATCTGACTGCACATTGAGTCGTCGGTACTGAACTACTACTTGGAAGCAGTGGAGCAGCAGAGGGAGAAAGAAGCACTGGAAGAGGCACAAGACTGATTTTCTTGTGCAGAGAAGAGGTCATGGTTTTGATTGCAAGTCTATCTGCGCTTGTAGAACTGATAACTATGTGATCTACGGAGGTGAGGGAGACATGTATCTCGTGAAGGAACCTTGACTACTAAGAATTGGTGTGAGTGAAGATTTATCTGCTTGTAGTACTGTACTGCTAAGAATTGTGGTTTCCAGTCTGTTAGGGCCAACTCCTTCAACTGTACAAGACCAGAGCATATCGTTTGTGTTTGTTTTGGTTTTTTGCTGCCACATTTGTGCTCTCTCCCTTGGTTCCCAAATTGATGAATCTAAGTTCAAAATTGAAACTAATATTATTGTCCGAGTAACAAGTGGAAATCATCCACCATATGGGAAAAATCTTCTATCAATATTTCCCACAAGAAAAAAAAATTCGAGTCATGTAATCGACTCAACTATGTAGGGCTTGCTTCCATATGGCACAGGAATAACAAATACATGTGTTACAGGCTCTGTAAGGTTTTTGATTAAATTACTGCACAGGCATGTCCGTATGTTTCACTATACAACTGTGGTCAACCCGTGATTCATCAAAATCACAACACTATAAAGTCCCTTGTTCTTTTGAGATTCTTGATCAGTTATAATAAGCATGCCACTTGAGGATGAAACGGAGTGTATGATGTAACTTCCTATAACCATCCAGGCACTAGTTTTTTGTTTTCAAAGTAATCAAGATTCAAAAGGATCCCTCCACTCGTCATCCTCCTTAATAGCTCTGTTCCACCGTTCTTTGAACCTTTCTAGCTCAGCTGACGACTGTCTTCTTATCTATTGAAGGAAGTGTACCTAGTATGAGAATTCATAATCATACTGATACAAGAAGAAAATACCATAGATTATACTCACATGGGTCCTCAAATCTAATGACCGCCTTGGTATCTGCACACCAGGAGGAGGTAAGCAATAGCATGTCAAAAACCATTGATCTTAATCATGAGATAATACCACAATTGCAATCACGTAGGCATAAATTGAATAAGGGCAATAACTGAGCAAAAAACACAGCAACAACAACCATAATCTCAGTAACACATTTATGAAATGAAACAGCAATTATATAGACGCTCCTCAGAGCAATTTCCTGTTTGGAAAACATGATCTCAAAGTGAATATGGAGGGATAGGTACAGTTTGTCATCAAAATCAAATATTCCAATCCAGAGGGAAGAAGGGAAGGGAATATAATCTCTAAACATCCCCTGATTGACAATATACCTTGCTGTTAAGTGAAGGACCTCCTAACGATGGTATCCCCTGATGGACAACATACTCACTGTCAATTACCCCGACTTTCTCAGTTCGATCACCCTGAAATATAATTTCAACACATTAATCAGCACTTCTGTTACTTTTCATATATTGCGTCCACCCAAATCAACATACAGCAAGGCTCGACGAGCATCCATGTTTGAAGCTTGCTGACAAATATGTTAATGGAACTTATATTGAATACCTGAGCACAATAGCCAAGCTTCATGTCCAGGCCCCATCCATGAATCAGGTCATTCTGCAAGCTCAAAAAATGAAACCACCAATGGACTGTTTCAGAGCTATAACAATGAAAAAAAAGGCGTATTGGCCCGGTTATAATCAAAATAACCAAAAGAAAATTGATAGTATAGAGAACAGATTTTGCACCTGAATTAGATGCCACACACATGTCCAAGCAGCACGAGAAAAAACTGGAGCCATGCCCTCAACCCACCTGTCCAACAACGCAAATCACAATATCTTCAAAACTTTGAATGAATGTGTTGGAAACTTGGAATAGTCTGTAAGATTAATTGGGCAATAACCAAGCAGCTGCACAACACCATTATGGCATAGATGCCTAACAAAACTAGGACATCGCCACACCAATGTCACTAACTTTTTTTTTTAGAAAATAAAAAATATGAAGAAGGACAGGTGGTACCCAAGAAGGACACTTTCCGTTATTTGGGTTCAATGTTGCAAAAAGATGGAGATATTGATGAGGATGTAAGTCATAGAATTAAAGCCGGATGGTTGAAGTGACGTCAAGCTTCTGGAGTCCTATGTGATAGTAGGGCACCTCAAAAACTTAAGAGTAAATTCTATAGGACTGCAATTCGTCCTGCTATGTTTTATGGAGCAGAGTGTTGGCCTACGAAAAGACGACATGTCCAACAGCTATACGTAGCCGAAATGCGTATGTTGAGATGGATGTGTGGCCACATGAGGAGAGATCGTGTCAGGAACGATGACATGCGAGAGAGATTAGGAGTAGCACCAGTTAAAGAGAAACTTGTGCAGTATCGTTTGAGGTGGTTTGAACATATTCAACGAAGACCACAGGAGACACCGGTTTGTAGCAGGATGGTAAGTCGACCAAACAGTGTGAAGAGAGACAGAGATAGACCAAACTTGACTTGATAAGAGTCTGTGAAGAGAGATCTGAAAGATTGGGATATCGTCAAAGAGTTAGCTTTAGATAGGAGTTCGTGGAGGCTAGCAATTCACGTGCCTGAACCTTGATTGCCGGTTGTTGCTCTTTTTTAGTCGTCTCTCGGGGTTTCATCTCTAGTCTACCCCAACTTGCTTGAGGCTAAAGGCTTTGTTGTTGTTGTAAAAAATATGAAGAGCAGGCCACCATTAAATATGAGCAGTCTGCATATAGAGGTCAAAAGGAGAAAAAAAAGTGCAGCTGCCGAAATAAAATTATTGCATGAGACCAAAACTTTGATCCTTACCCTGTGCAGGGAGGCCCTTTACTTTTGTCAGAACAATTAATGCTAGGCCGACTGTCATATATTCTCCTGCATAAATAAATAATGAAAAGGTAGCTTATGAAGCATAAGAACTAAATGTTTCATTCAAAGAAAAAAGAAGGAAAACTCTAGACACAGCAATTAGAAAGAAAGAAGCACCTGTGCACTTTTGTCATCTTATTGCGGATTGTAATTCGATGGTGGATATCAGTTGATAGATCAGGGTCCAGAGCAGGTTGTGTTATTTCTAAGCCTTCAGAAACCATTATGCCAAGATATCTAAGGAGGGACAAAACGAAATTACGGAAGAGTTTTTGCCAGAAAATGAATATAACAAACATATTTAAGGTCTCAACTCTCAACCATACCTTCTAGGGTTAAAGTTGTCTACTCCAAGGTCTTCATCCCATAGAAAGATGAAATCATAGATAGCCATGACATCGGGATGCAGAAAACGCTTTGCAAACCACCTGTAGATGGAATATAAGTTCATTTTGTGGGGATGTGGGGGACACATATATGCAGAGGAAAAACTGCAACTCATGCACAGAATAATGAGCGTGCTGTATGATTACCATTTTGTTTGGTTGTGAGCGAGAATGTGAATGGCCTTTTGACTCCAGTCAAGACGATGCCATCCGTCTACATTTCCATCATAATGGAAGAGCATGACTGTGTAGTTTTCGTTCAAAAACTAAGGAAAGCAAATGGCGACAGATGGTATCAGATAGATCTCTCTTCTTCTATTTAGGGAACAATATGGAATGCTAGTAACAAGGAAAGAGGAACACAGACCTTACGAGCCATAACATCCACATTTTTTATCTGGGAAATGCCGACTGCCATGGCCAGGAGAGCGTTGTGGCCATCTTTTTTATTCTGTGCGCAAAATGTACGGAAAGAAACTAAGTGAATGGTGACATAAAGACGTAATGGTAGGTTAATAAGCGTAATGTTCCAGTGAGAACTTAATTGAACAAAATTTTGCAGGGTTCTGGAGATCACAACAAACAAAGAAAAGAGTATACAACAAGCAGGCAGCAAATTGCAGAAAAGAAGCGACAGATTGATGGTAGTGACCTTATTGTGGGTGGCCGCAGCCGAGTAGAGGGGTCGAAGATCCATGTCGGAGTGGGGCTGGAGGATCCCACGCGGCAAAGCCCTGGTGCCAGTGGCAACCTTCCTGGTGGGCCAGCGGCGGTTGTGTTGCGTGGTGGCGGAGGCAAAGCCGGCGTTGCCGAGATCCACCTGCTGGTAGTGTAATCGTACGATTGATAGCAGGAGTGAGCAATGAATGAGGGCAATGAGCTACTAACCTACTACTCCCTCCGTTCACTTTTATACGTCGTTCTAGCTCTAGACATGAGAATTAAAAAAAAGTGAAAAAGCATGGTAGGTAGAAATAAGGAGAAAAGAGAGAGAGAGATTTATTGGAAAAAGAGAAATTATATTAGAAGAAGAGAGAGATGTATTGAAAAGTGAGAATGACGTATATCAGAAACAAATTTTAAATGCTAGAATCACTTATATTTGTAAACAGAGTAGTAAAAAACTGTACTCTCACTCTACTTCCTTATACTACAATGCTTACAAAGTACTATAAGAAACAAGAAGGAGGACGATGACCTTGAGGTGGTGGTACTGGATCTGGAGGCAGGCCAGGAGGACAAGCGCTACGACCGCCGCGACGACGCCGCAGCGGCGCGGCGGGGGGTGCTTCATCTATGGCGCCAGGCTGAAGCCCACCCGTCCTGGACCCGCGGCGGCGGCGTAGGAACGGCTGAACGCAGCTCCTAGCCCAGCCTAGCGGGCCTAGCGGCAGAAGGCGACTCCTAGCCTAGCGGCCAATTGAAGGACGGAGGAGGAAGAGGAGGGGAAAGGAAAGGGGAAGGAAGACGAGGGCACGCGGCGCGCAAAAGCACACCTCTCTGTGATGATGTCTAAATATAAATATAAATATAAATATTTAGTATCTTTATATAAATTGTAGCACTCCAGGTCGAAACTTTTCTCGTGTTCCGACGTGCTTGTGATGTCTGTCAATTATTCGCATGGGACGCGTGTAATCCTCAGTCAACACTAAACAGCAAGAAAGATGACGACACGTAGGCCCCACTTGCTCACCCTAACATGCTTCTGTTCTCGCTAGCAGCTGCATCAGTCTGACGGGAAACTTAATAATACCGTTTATATATATAGTGTGTATATATATATATATATATATATAGAGAGAGAGAGAGAGGACAGATGGCAAATAGGCAAACGGTCCACCCTAAAACAAGCCTCAAAACACAATTGCTCTGATTGAGTTACATGAATGCTGCACCAGTTTAAACACATATTTTCACTTTGCTGCACCTTTTAGCGTTCAGTGATATGGACAGGTCTTAGACCCATATGATATGTCATGGTTAATTATCCCAAGTCACGTGAGTGACTGCCATGTAGACCTAAGATCATTTCATCATATCCAATGGTTCAATGTGTAAATTCTAACACTAAAACCTAGTGCAAAGTGAAGCATATGTTACAAATAGTATGGCTCCACAACCTTGTGTTTCATGCGATTGGGTTATTATTGGTAGGATCACAGATAACTGGCTTGTAATAAATAAACAAAGCTCGAGTGAGGTTCACAACTTGCAACTAACAAAGCCAGGAGGTTCATAACTTGCAACTACTAGATGTATAATCTCCCCGGATCAACTCAACCAGTGAAACCCAAACCAAAATTTATAGAACGTGCACTAGAGCTTAGATAGCCAAACATCCTCTAAAACTTGAATTCCTTCTTTTTCGACTTTCCTTCCTTCTCTTGTTTCCTCTTCCTCTTGCTCGCGTTCTGCACAGCAAGCGATTCACATTCAATCGGCCATTCCCCCAAGAAAAAAAAGCAATAAATAAAAGCATATGAACATACTTCCGCAACCATATCGCTGAAATCCTCCTTTTGATTGCGAAGCTTCTCTTCCTCTCGTGCTTCTTGGTACCTGACAAGGCACATATTTTTAGGACTTCTAACTTCAACAAGGAACAACGTCGATCCCAAAGGAGAAATCTTACTTGGCTGCAAGAACATCATCCATGACTTCCAGTTCCTCTGGCTGGATGGTGACATCCACCTTGTCCGCCTTTTGGTTTTTAAGCAGATCCACCTGGAACAAATCCACAAATATTTTTAATTTGGCCAAAAATCTCTGTGAAAAGAAAAAGTTCCAAAGGCACACTACACTACTCACCCTTTTAGATGCTGCTGCTGCTGCTGATTTATCTTGTGCGCCCAGCACATACCTGAAAGTGACCACATATAGCAATCAAGTCTATATTCATGGTTCAACTAAAACGAAAAATCAATGCTTTAGTTAGCAAAACATACGTATGGCTTGATCCATATAGAGTCCCAGGGGCGATACTTTCTTCTTTCTGCTCAATAACCTTAAGAAGCAAGGGAGAAGATAAAAACATAATGGCAACGAACAAAGGTATAAACAGGCAATAAGATTAACAAAGTACAAACCTGGTACAATGGCCTGTCTGCCTGCTTCTCAGGCTCCTTCCTCTGCTGCTTCCGAAGGTCAATCACATCAGGTGTTTCCACACCAGTTGGGGTACTGTTTATACAGGAGAAAAAATAAAACCAAGTGTCTGCTGCACTACATATGCTTGGTACTTACCTGAATATACTAAAGAAAGAAATTTAGGAAATTACCTTGAGAATGTGTCGACAGATTGAGTTCCATCTTCCATGTCCTCGTCTTCCATTGGTTCCTCATCCGACACTTCTTCCTCTTCCTCTTCCTCTTCCTCCTCCAAATCTCCCCAGTGTTTGGTGCGATCAACAGGTTCGTCCTGGAAAAGTGACAAAAGCAGATATTAGTTCATCCTGACAGAAGATCCATACTACAATACAGTAAACAGAATCATACATCATAATTAGGTTCATCCTGCTGGAGGACTCCAAAGACATCTCCATATAGTGGGCGCCCAAACTGTTGGCAAGAAATAATAGTTCAGAAAGGAACTATGTGTACAATATACTGCACACAAAACAAATTTAACACACAATATACCTCATCCACAGGAGGCTTTCCCCATTCCCCTGGCCGGTAACCGAAACTGGCGCCAGGAGGTATTGGTGCATTTAGACCTGGGATCTTCAGATGAGGATACGAGGGTGGTGGACCGTAGCGCTGCCAATTTTATGCATTGGTGCAAGTTAGCCAAAAGAACAAAAGTATTACAAACAGGAACTGAAATCAAGTTAAACACACACCTGCATATTGATAAGCCATGGGGGTGGGGCACCATCAGGCATACCGAGAGCTTCTTTAAGTTCTCGGGAAAGCATACCTGGCTTCATTTCCCTCAGCTTCACCTATTAACAAACATTCTAGAAGATCAGAATATAGCATTATGGTAGATCAACAAGCAGAAGGCATTTGTGCTAATGCTTTTTGCTGTATAGTGTGAAATTTAAATGTTTTGTTAATTCATTACCTCAAATTCTTTGCCTTCGTAATACAGATCACCAACACCTGTCAACTTCGGTTTTGTTTGATATTTGAAGAACGCATCATGCAAAACCTGAAATGAACAGATTTAGGGTTAGACCATTCATTCTGCATGACAAAGATGTGAAGAGTGGATAACTGGTCCAATGTGCACATTAACTTCATCAAACGTCAATAATAGCAGGGCTCCTTACAGCCACGAGAAACAGAGCAGCATATATTGTAACAAATAGTTAGGAATACATAAGGAGGCAATATAACCTAGGATGAAAGAAAAACAGTAGGGTCATGTGTACTCATGGTTCATCTCTAAGATAGAATTCACAAACTGCACCATTTATAGGCATTTTGCCACAAAAAAGAATAATTAAATAGCACAGGGTGAGAAGAAGTTGACCTGATAATCTATATCCATCTTGCCCATTTTGGGCTGCATTCGCTCCCGCTGTTTTTGTTTTAACTTCTTGCTGTCCTCTTTCTCAACATAAGCCTGCATAAAGATTGAGAGATCAATTAGGAATAGATTGCAAGCTTTCTAAGTTAACTTAAAGAATCAGGTTTATTAATGGGTACATAAGATCTACCATCCAGCTAGAAACTAGGCCTAATACCTGTCTTATTTTCTCTATTCCTGTTGCAGCAATGAAGTCAGGAAGCTGGAATGGCTGTTTCTCAATACCTCTCTTCCCCTGAAACAAAAAGATCAAACCGTAAAATCAAAGAAAAAATGAGTTCCAAGAGATGAAGGTGACAGTGCTAGATGCTATGTTGAATGTTTTTTTTTTTTAATTTTTCATTAAAAAAACTATAAGGCAGAGAACACTAGTTGTGCTTGTAATGCAGATGAATATCAAAGGTATGGAACTCTAGCTGGACCTTATTAATTTCTTCCACAAAAGGAAGCCTCAGATGAAAGGAACTAGTTTAAACGATCCTATACAGACTATAGAACCCACTCAAAGAGTTGCAAAAACATGACCACCATCCCTGGTTGTTACAGTAGTCCCTGCAAGAGTTATAATATCTGTATAAGAGGGGTGAAACCATATCAAAATTATGTTTCCCACACCCCCTCAATGACTAAGCAGGATGAAAATGCAATCACATTTTGTGTGCAATCTAATTTAGGCAGATAAGAGTACCCATGTTTATATTTATTGTCAGAAATAGATACGTAAGACAAATCCAATAAACCTGCAGGAATTTGCGCTTTTGGGACCAATGTCTAGGGACAGGCACAGTATTTCTGTAGGATTTGAGGTAAACAAGCAATTTTGGATCAGCTGCAGTTGCATCCCAGACCTAGCAATTAAAAGAATCATCAGTTGGCATAATTTTCTTCTTATCGAATCTGTGTCTGTTGATGTTGAAAGATATAATGCAGGTTTGATTGTAAAGGAAACAAGCAAATACCTCTACAACATCAGGCCTGTTGCACAACTGTTTCAACTCTGCAATCTTCATTCTCTGCTGGAGCTTCTTCTTCTTATTGGATAGTCCACCCTCCTTTTTCTGGGCCTCCTGCTCGTCGTCTTCCTCATCATCTGACGCACCCTTCTTTGCGGCATTGGGACCACCATCCTCTTTTTTCTCCTCATCCTGCAGTGGAAAATAAGGTCCATCAATCGACGGTTTTTATTTGGTGAGGCATAGAAGTCTTTTCTTCTGTGTAGTAAAAGAAAGGGAGAATTGTATGTATGCCCCTGTTTTCGAACTCAAATGTCTTTATGCCCCCGTAAAATTACCATTGTGCTATTGCCCCTGAATTTCAAAATTGAAGTTCCCGTCTGCCCCCATTTTCATATTCTGTTACAGCCCATTATGTTTTGGTTTAAAAAATAAAAGAAAAACAGGAAAAGATGAAATTACCCTTGGCACATTGTATACCGGCTGGCCAGGCTTGCCTCCTCTTCAAGCCCTCAATCTTATCTTCCCAAACCCTAATCCTCCTCGTCCTCCAAAGAAGGGGCAGCGGTGGCATTGTGTGTGTGTGTGTTGTGGGGGGGGGGGGGGGCTTAGAGGCGCGGCAGCGATGGTGCTTCGCTTTTAGCAGCTACAGCACGTGTGGCGTGGGGAGTCGCCGGGGCAGCACATCATGAGGAGCTGCCAGAGTGGTTCTACAGTGTCAGGAGCAGCAGTTGATGATGTGTCAAGAAATTCTGGTGGCTTTGCTTGCCTGGACGAGTTCTACTGCTGCATTGCATTGCTTGTCTGGACATATGAAAAATTCAGAACCTGTCTTTTGCCCATGTTTTGGTGCTGCTGCATTTTTCTGGAACTATGATGTCTCAAGCTTATGTACTATGTAATGTGTGTAAGACTGCAAGCTGAGATGAATGTGAACTGTTTTGCTGCTAAATTGCGCTTGCACTATCGGTGTTTAAATTCTCATGTGTTTTAATGTGCTAGTACTGAAATTTATATTCTCATTTTTGGGCATGCAAATATTTTTTTGACCCTGGTTATGCAAAACTTGAAAGTTGCACAGGGTCAATGGTAAAAAAGATTTAGTGATTACGTACTCCTACATAATAGTTCCATTTTTGCACTTATCTATTAGAGCCATGATGGTCCTTTTGTAGGGTTATTAACATGGTTCAGTGACCGTTAGAAACCAGGGGCAACTCTGTGACTCAAATTCAAAAAGCAGGGGCAGCAATTCAAAGTCCGTAAAAGGGAGGGCCAACCAACTATTATGAACAAAACTAAGGGCAATGGCGCTAATGACCCTGTATTGAGAAATTGTTAAAATGCTTATCAAGGACCAAAAGAATGGAAAATTGGTTCAGTAGCATCCAAAGATCACTGGTTCTAGAAAATAGCACCAAAAGGTCATGGCTCTGAAAAATAGCATGGAGAGCTGTATTCCATTCCTGAAGTTAGCACTCAGTCAGGTTCCGTTCATTCAAAAGGAGTTTTGCTGGTTTTTATGATAATAAAAAAAATCAGTTTGACAAGTTTGCCGCCGGCTCGATTTTCTACCCTGCCACAGCTCCCGCACTGGCAGTTCAATTCATCGCTTATCTAGCCTGTCGACCTGCCGCATTGGAGCACCCACGCCAGCTCCATGCGTCATATCTACATACAAGATTTATCCCCGCATTCAAGTTGAGAGCCACAGGCTTGCCGCGCCGAGCTCACCATCTCACCAACATGACGACATGCCCTTCGTTATCCAGAGCTCTGTCCTAGAGAACTTGGGGTACATTGGGGTCACACGGCCACTGCACAGGCATGCAGCGCCACTGCTGGTGCCTAGGCCTCACACAACCCACAGGTAAGATTCAGCCGTTCCCTGCTACGTATGGTGTTCGAATTGAATCTCGAATTAAACTTCTCCGCAAGCAAGCTCAAATTCAATATCTGGATGTCCAATAATCCCTTTGTTTGATCTGTGAATTGAAGCTTACCAGGATATGCAACCATTTTTTTCGCATCCTGTTTGCTCAAGCAGTAAGGTCTAGTCAAGTATCGTCGAGAATGAGCCAAGGGTATTTTTGTTCCAACTAACACCATTGATACCAAAACTAATGGAGTGCTAATTTCCAGAGCCATGTCTAGCTTTTGGTGGTAATTTCTGGAGGCAGTTTCTTTCAGTGGTAATTTCGAAGTGGTGGACTTTCAGTGCTAGAGAACCAATTTTCCCAAAAAAGAAAAGGGAAAGGTACCTCAGCGGCTGAGGTGGGCGTGTCCTTGAAGGTGAACTTGTCGAAGATGGCCTTGTACTCGTCGAGAAGGGGGTCTTCCAGCTCGGGCTTCTCCGGCACGTACTCCACCTCCACCTGCACCTGCACACAAGACAGGAGATGAGAAACCCTAGACCAGGGAACGACGGGGTTCGAGGATCGGCGGTGAGAGGGGCTGACCTGAGCCTTGGAGCTAGGGTCATCGTTCTCATTAGCGGAAGCATCCGGAGCCGATTCTTTGGCATCAGCGTCGCTGGCTCCGGCGTCCTTGGCGACCTTGTTCTTCGCCTTGCGGCGACGGCGACGGCGGTCGCCCTCCCGCGACTTGTTGGGTTGGTTGGAGGTGAGTTGTGGGTTGGGTCTCGGGTCAACCTCGGCTGCGGCGGCCATGGTCGGCGGCGGCGCGGTGATGGGCGGGCGGTGGGGTTCGTCGATTCCGGAGGAGAGGCGGGTGGGCTGGGAAGCCTGGGGTCCGGCTTCTCCGACGATGGGCTGGGGACTCTCTCCTCTCTGTCCCTCTTACCGATCGAAGTGCGGAGAGAATTTCAATTGTTACCATTAAATTTGAAACCACTCAATTCGTAAATTTTTCATCTAAAATTATTAAATATATTTTTCATTTAAAAACATATTATTTCTTCAAATTTTTAAATATTTTTTATTATTTTATATTATGTTAAAATAAATATAATATATAAATAATATATTTTTTAAAAAAACTTTAATTTTACATTTCTGACACTCTCAACTCATCTAGTGTCTTAAACTTATTTCTGACACCTTAAACTATTTCCTCCGTCTCATCTTAGATATTTAAACTCTTATTTTATATTTTTAGCTTCTTAATATATTTTAAAAGTATTTTTTTATTCATATTATTTAAAAAATTTCAAATGTGTAAAATTATACGTTATTTTTTATAACTTCAATGATAAAACAAATTATAATAAAATATATGAGTTCAAATGTGTAAAATTATAAATTATTTTTAAATATCTTTAATGTTAAAATAAATTATAACAAAGTATATGATATTTATCATATTTTTTCAAATAATAAAAAAATCATAAAATTCTCTATAGTGTAATATAGTGAGAATGTCTTTTGGGGTCCTACCTACACTCTAACTCGGCCATGAAGTACTTATATAAATGTCTGCCAAGTATTTTATAATTAATTTATAGAGTGCAATATAGTTGAAATGTTTTTTTTAAACCTTGCCAAAACTTTAGCTCGGTCATGCATGTACTAACTAGCTTTTATATAAATGTGTAAAAATTTGAAGAA
>BCLG01002167.1:55277-68843 GCA_001602295.1 Zoysia matrella
GCGTGGCCAAAGGTCGGGCGGTCGGCGCGGCGGCAGTCGGCGCGATACAAGGAAGAGAGGAGATCGACGTCTGAGGGTCGACAGAGCGACTCAGATGCCGCGAGTACTGGAAGCTCAAGGTCTTTCTGGTCGAGGAGATCGACAATGAGACCAAAGTTCATGTCGCCACCTCTCGACCGCTCTCCTGATCTTGATGTGGCGCAGGACGAAGGGCCGCTGAGGTATCGGTCGATCAATGATTTGATCATCGACCCTTAACACCTGAGGATAGGGACTCAGGTGGAACACAGCGCACAGCAACTGTTGACGATGACTGCTGAGGAACCAAGCACGTTCGTAGATGCCGAATGCGACCCATGCTGTCAGAAGGCCATGGCAGAGGAGATGCGTTCAATTGAAGAGAACCGCCCTCAGGAGCTAGTGGATCCGTCAACCCGTTGTCGGCCGATCAGGCTCAAGTGGGTCTTTAAGGTGAAGTGATGCCAATGGGAAGCTGGTGAAGCACAAGGCGAGACTAATTGCTAAGGGGTACGTACAGCGAGAAGGAGTGGACTTCGACGAGGTGTTCACGCCAGTTGCGCGGATGGAGTCGGTCCGGCTCATGCTGGCGTTGGCGGCGAAGAAAGGCTAGCAGGTACATCACATAGACGTGAAGTCAGCATTCCTCAACGGAGAGCTAGCCAAAGAGGTGTTCGTAGAACAACCGCCAGGCTTCGTTGAGAAGAGTGAATAGCACAAGGTGCTCTAACTGCGGAAGGCGTTGTACGAGCTCCGACAGGCTCCGCAAGCGTGGAACGTCAAGCTGGACGCAAGCTTAAATAAGCTTGGCTTCACCAGATGTGTAAATGAGCATGCGCTCTACACACGACGCTCTAGGAGGAGCACACTGATCGTTGGAGTCAACGTCGACGATCTTATCATCACTGACGCAAAAAAGAGAACATCGAGACGTTCAAGCAGTAGATGGCGTCTCTGTTCAGAATGAGCGACCTGGGGTTGCTATCCTACTACTTGGGCATCAAAGTGATGCAGAAGGGAGGAGTCATCAAGCTCTCCTAGTCCGCCTATGCGACGAAGCTCCTAGAGAGGGCATGCTTCTCGGAGTGCAAGGCAGCACAGACACCGATGAAAAATTGGCTGAAGCTGTCGAAGAGGAGTACAGCGCCGACCGTTGATGCGTTCTGGTACCGAAATATCGTCGGTGAACTGCGCTACCTGGTGAACACACAGCTGGATATTGCGTTCGCTGTGGGGTTCGTAAGCCGTTTCATACAAGATCAGAGGGAGGATCACCTCGCCGCTGTCAAGAGGATCCTACGCTACGTCGCAGAGATGCAAGGCTATAGAGTCCAGTACCGCAGGATCGGCGGAGGTTCATTGAAGCTGGCCGGGTACAGCGACAGTGACATGAGCGATAACATCGACGACCGGAAGATCACAACCAGCATCGTGTTCTACCTAGGGCACAACCCCATCAGTTGACAGGCCCAGAAGCAGCGAGTGATGACTCTCTCGATGTGCGAGGCGAAGTACATTGCTGCGACGACAGCTGCATGTTAGGGTGTGTGGCTCCATCGGCTGCTGCGCGAGTTCTTAAGAGAGCAGCTGCAAGCACCGACTCTGATGGCGGACAACGCCATCGTCCTATGCAAGAACCCTGTCCTTCACGACCGCAGCAAGAACATTGACGTGAGGTATCACTTCATCCGTGACTGTGTCGAGGGAGGGCGGATCGTCCTCGAGTGCGTCGAAACCGGTCGGCAACTCGCAGACACTCTTACCAAGTCACTTGGGTCCGTTCGATTTCTGAAGGCTTGATCTCGGGTCGGCGTGATCAATGTGGTTGTGGAGCAACATGGTTAGAGGGAGATTGTTGGACACAACAATCTTGTTGCTCTGTTTTTACTCTTTCGATAGTTCTCAAGGCGATGAGACGGTCCGACGGGACTCTACTGTAGCAGCGCAGATAGCGACATGTGACAGGCGATAGACGCAGTGTGGGTGTGGACGCCGAAGTAAAAAAGATGTACAGTGCTGTACGACAGAGTAGTTAATAGTTGTAGAAAATTATTGCTGCATTTGTAGCGTGTGTATAAAATCTGGATGTTTTTCTTTGATAAAATAAAAACAAGAAGACATGCAATTCACTCGATCAATTCGCGTGTGTTTGTCTCTGCTTCTTCGTTACGTACTATTCATTTTCAAGTTTTAGATATCGAAAGTTAGTTTTAAAGATCGGCTAAAGATCAGCTAAGTGTGTGTTAAGTGTGTGTTGTAGCTGTAAAATCATTGAGCGACCGACAGAGGACGGCCTTGTATACGGCGCCGTACCCGCCCCCCTGGCCCAGCTTGAGCGTCTCGTCCAGGTTATTGATCGCCTCCTGCAAGTCTTGGTAGGAGAGCTCGCCGGTGAAGCCTCTGTCGAGGAGGAGCTGGTCCTCGAGGTGCCGGACCCTGTCACGGAGAGCGGCGGCGTCCCGCTGGCGGCGGAGCTCGTCCTGATCGCGCTCGAGGGAGAAGAGCATGCAATGTGCCTCGGAGAGCTTGGCCTGCAGGTCGTTGATGACGCGCTTGGAGCTCAGCAGCTGCGCCTCCAGCTGATGATGATCTGCTGCTGCTGATTGTTGGCTCATCATCGTCATGACGGATTGCTTCTCTCGCCTGAGCTTCTCGGCCTCGGCGAATATGGTCTGGATGTCCTGCTTCTGCATCATCTCGTTGTCTCTACCTGCTGGTGCTGGTACAAGCTGCTGCTCCTGCGGTCCTGAGATTATCGAAGGTTCGTCTTGGAGGCTCTGGATGAAGGTGCCTAGCTGTTGCACCTGATGACCTGTGCCTTTTCTCTCCTCGACCTCGTCGCTCTTCCCTCTAGTTGCTGCTGCTAGTGCGAGCCTGTGTCAAGTCAATGGCATTGAATTTAAGAATTATAATTTCTTCTCATTCATATATACCACTCCCTCAATCCATTTTTCTTTGTCATTTTATATTTGCACAAAAATTAAAGATAATAAAAAAAATAGTACGTAGTTGTGCTAAAAACGAAAAAAAAAGATAGAAATAAAACTATATTAAAAATAGAGAAATATGTATTAAAAATGAAAATAACAAATAAAAAAAATTTGTGAACTTTAAAATGAGAGAGTAATAAATACTAATAACACGGAGTACCTGGTGGTGCAAATGAGAATTCCTTTGCAGACGAACCAAATGCTGCGGTTATGGGGAGCCTGCTGCTGAACGCTCAGAGCAGTCTTGGAAGTCGGCGCCGTCATCTTCCTGCTGTATCTCGTCTGCCGCTGCTCCGACGACCAGGCGGGTGATACCGTTCTGCGCCACCAGGCTCAAAATCCCTTGCGCCACATCGTCGCCGGTGACTGATGCCACCTCGCAGACGGCCGGCACCTTCACTCGAGCGCAGATGACCCTGTACTTGGCCATGGCCCTGTTCATGGCCTCTCTCTCCGCCTGCCGGAACACCGCCACCTCCGACTCATGCAGCTGATCCACAGGGAAGTTGGCGCCCACTGCGTTCATCGAGCAGATCGAATTGAAGAAGAAATGAAATTCAACAGTGCAAGCAAAGCAACGAAAGCAGAGATCGTACGTACTGAAGGGGATACTCTTGGCAGGGCGATGGACGTGCAGGAGCAGCACGGTCGCCTTCCTCTTCCTCTCGCCGTTGCCGAGGATGGCGTCCATGTTGTTGAGCACCCACGGCAGGTTGGCCTTGCACTCCTTCACGTCCTTCCCCACGGCCACGCCAACCACCTCCTCCTTGGGGCCAGCAGCATCATGCGCGGCAGCTGCCTGCAGGTGATCATTGCTCATGCCCGACGACGACGAAGACGCCGTGCTGCCACCGCTGCTGATGCTCCATGTCCTCTCATCTGACGTCTCCCCGCCGGCCGCTGCGTCCAGAACATCATCATGCTCATCGGTCGATGTCTCCACACTAGAATTACGATGATTCACACCGCTAGATGGCTAGCTAGAGTACGTAGATCATATCTTTGGAGTAACAACAAGTGTCATATCTTTATCGAGTATTTCAATGAAGCGCTGCAAGTCGTCGTATAAAGTAATAACGAGTTGATAATTATGATATCTGCTGCGGTGGAAAACTAAAGCTAGTATACAGCAACCGGTATCCATAGTTGTGCTCCCCACGACTCCGCCAGTACCCTTGCATGATTCAGTTTCTCATATACTAGTAATTGATTATTTCCAGGTGCATGAATCCGTTCCCTTCGACCACCAATTGCAAGCATAACCTACATAATCTGGCATAGTATATGTCTAGTTTGAATTTTCTTAATGACACTATTGTTTTTTTCCCTCTTATTATAATCTGATAATTTCTTATGTTTAAAAAGGAGCATGCATGAGTTTTTCTTTGTTTGGCCAAATATAAAAATAATAGCTTTGTTATGTACTCCGTTCATTTTTTAATTGATGCCGCCGTTTACTTTTAAATTCAACTCGTCTTATTCAAAAAATTTGCTCGAATATGTAAAATTTTAAGTTGTGATTCAAATAATTCTAATAATAAATCAAATTATATCAAAATATATAAAATTTATCTAATTTTTTTGAATAAAACGAATGATCAAAGTTGAATTTAAAAGTATATCTCGAAGAAATGAGAGTTCAAATAAGCTGGAATATCCATCCTGATCCTAGAGCTCGCACATACTAGTGCCACAAGCTCGCCATATCCAAAGGTAGTACAGTCTTAATTGAGCGAACAACATAAAATTCTGACTTTTGTTGTCTCCGTGAAGAGCACCTTTCTCCAGCGGGTTGGCCTCTAATTAGAATTTCCTATGGAAGTTTTTTATGGAATAATATTCTGGTCGGATGTTTGGTTTTATTAATTCATAGGAGAACTAGCTATGCAGCTTGGGCACACATGAATATATAAATTACTTTCCCTTGTTAGAAACATGGTGTGACAATGCAATGCACGAACTGTAATTTGGAGTGCAGTGCAGATTCGTCTTCCTTTTACAGAAGAGTTTCAATTCATATGCGAATTTCATTCATTTTTCTTCAAACGAAACGAAATGAATATTTCGAGCATACACATCCAAGCACAATTCATAACTAATCAAATTATGTATATAATCGTGACACAACAATGTTCTACTGGAACATGAGACGTGCGTCAGAGTCCATATCGGTGATTACTACTGCACCGGAACCCCCATGTACTGTTGCAGAGCTACTGCACACAAATATCAAACATGCTCAGTGATTCAAATATATAGTTTACTTCGAAGCTTGCCAATTACCTCAATAATCACCAAGCCAATTAGCTCAATGAGTAATGATACATGATATATACGCATAGATCCACCCAACAGCATATACCGATACAGGTAGGAATACAAGGAATCCGAGTGGAACACACTAACTTACCACTGATACAATATATTGTCTACATAATGAAGAGCGCATAATTACATTATTGAAATTATTACTCATCATCATGTTTGTTTGAGGTGATGGGTCCCTGCAGCTGCAGCTGCATATGAGTGCATTCTCGCTCTGGTTCGCCCCTTACCCACAGGTTTCGCAGCTCCCCTCTCTTCCATCCAAGTGCAATCAAAGTGCCTGCAACAAAAATTTAATCATCAACATCATCATCTGCATAGATCGACTCGAGCGAATCTCGATGCAGCAAGCTTCATTACCGAGTGTGAAGGGCACAATATAGAGAAGCGCAGGTTGGCCGTGCCCATCCATCAGGTTCAGTGCAACATATGTGACAAGAAGTCCTGAAAACCATGTCAGTTTAATTACATCAAAATTAATGGTAATGCCGGCTGGGTAGATGCCTGGATGGGCGATGTCTCAAACTTACCAGAACCATATGCCACCATTGCCCAGAGAAAGTAACCAGACTGAAAGCTCTTCTTGCCAGCAAAATCATATCTGAACAGTGACTCAACTGTCAGTTCAATAGACAAATTAACAAGGTAAGGTGGTCTCACACAAACTGTTACAAATAGCAGCTTGGATTCATATGAAAAAAATAACCAACATTTCGCAGTCAAGCTTACCTTAACGCGAAAGCAACTAACAGCCCTGGAAGAAGGATATCACCAAAGCCGATGATGCTGTATCCACCCCATGGATCAAACATCCGTGGGATCTTTAGCAACATGGGAACACCATCTTCATCAGTCTTATCACCTCGTGCAACCTATTAGAAGAAACGAGAATGGATAAACAGTAAAGCATGTACACCAAAGCTTTCAAATATCAGAGTAACCCTTCACGATTTAACTTACCACAATCATCACACTCTCATGAAACCACTTCTTGGAGACAAACACCCAGAAGATGTCATACATGAAGGCACAGCTTAGAAGAACCGAACCCACCTGACATGGCCATGACGTAAACCAATTCATACCATGAGCCGCTATATTCAAAACCAGAATAGTAATTTCTAGAGAAAAAAAAGTGTGCTCCTTACATGAGGTTGAGCGCACCTGGTTGTGTATCGTGTTCGGGGATTTTTCTAGATTTCATAAAATTTCGAGTTCCGCCATAATCCGCTGCTTGAGTTTTTCTTTGTTTCTCAGTTTCACAGAAACAAGAAAAAAAAAAACAGAATCCTACCAACCCGGGCCTTCGCTTATTTTATTGGTATGAAAAAAATGATGTTGCAGTGGTTATGCATAAGAAAGGAGTAAAACAGGATTTGACTATCTCATAGCTAAGTGCAGTGGGTGGTAGGCTAGGAGTTGAGCTGCGAAGTGCATTCAAGAGCTTGAAATGTGCTGAAGTTTATCAAAGCAACAAGCTGTTAAAGATGTTAAAAACCTATAGCTCAAAAATTAAATTGACCGATGGCATTTAGAGTGGAATTTCCTAATCCTGTGTCCAAGCTACCATTCCAAATCTACCCTTTGCTAATACACACAAGTTTGTGTATATAAGGACATGCATTCCACATTTGTGAGACAAGCAAGACGTTTAGGTTATTGAGTGCTAGTTTCAGATATCCTAGAGCTGTATGACAAGATACTAGTAGCGCTGTTTGTCAGAGTACTGCCTAGAGTCTACTTAAAAAAAAAAGTTGAGCTGTTTCTCTTATTTCTTTTTCAGTGAGCTTAGTCCTAACAAAACAAAAAACCTAGAAAATCTCAACAGCATGCAGAAATTCAAAAATCAGTGGCAGTTATATTACCTTGAGGTTAGGTACTCTGACAATTTGGATGACAGTAATTATCAGTGCAACACCCTAAAAGTACAAACTTTGAAATAAGTTGATGTGGCAACAATATGGGAGGTAGTGAATACTATAGACATTTGCACTCACAAGAAAATCTTGCCCTATCCAAGCATAGGTCTGTTGCCGATAAACAGCCCACAGAACAGCAAATGCAATGCAAAATGGGCAGACCGCGAGAGTAAGGTGAGAAACAGCTCCGATGAATGGTACTTTCACAAAAGACTCCGCAGCAGATTTAAACCATCTGAATGATGCCACAATGTAAGTAAATAATAGTTATTTTCAATAAGAGAGAACTCAAGCTAGCTGGAGAAGTTCTAGTTCAGTTGTCAAACAAAACTCCCAAGTAACTACCTTGATAAAAGAGCCACCAAGCATGTTTGCAGACCCTGCATAAGTAAATAATGTTCAAGAAACGAATAGCATAAGGATTAGATACGAAAGTGAAAGTGCAAACTTGACAGAATTGTACCTCTACACCTCCAATGCAAAAGATTACCACCAGTAGCTCTACAAACCAATAAGACATCAGCTTGTAAAGCATTATCAAGAAGCATGATGCAACCACAACAAACATTATCGCCGATGCCACGTTGATATCTATCATGCCACTAGAACTTCTGTCATCAGCATTCAGTAAGCCTTCATGGCCATCCTTTACAATGAGTACATTTGTCAGTATCATTTAGGTGAAAATTATATAAGCATAAATTGTCATGCTATTAGATATCAGAACCTTCAGGAGCTTCTCTTGTTCAATATCGCCTTCTCTAGCACTCCACGCTGACCAGTATGAAGCACCAAGGACTGTACCAACAGCCATAAGCCATAGAAACACCTCTGCCGTATCAACTACAGGCCGGTCTGGAGAGTATAGCTGTACAGAAACTAGGTGATGAAGATATTTTAGTAAGCTATTTCAGGTTAAACAAAGAACTAAAACCTGAGTCCACATTAAGGAAGAAGAGGATAAAAAAGTGTGAGCACCCATGTATTCCACAAAAAAATTGGAATGCTAGTTACCACAGTGCATAAGCAAACTACCTGCATTGCCACTCGTAAGAAGTGTATGCAAACCAACACCTGCATCTTTTGGCAGGAGAACTGCTGGTATATGTATATCAAGATCTGTTTCGTTCTTTTCACAGACCATCTTGTACAGTTCTGCAGGGCATAGGCATGATAGAATACGTGAAATCTATATTCCTCAAATAGTTATACAAGTGGTTGTTTAATCCTCTATAAAACAGCAGTAGAAGGTGTTGTTCGGGGTGTATGGTTAGGTTTATATGCAATATTTTACAAGAAGAAAAGCCCACAAGTCATAAATAAGAGGTAACATACCGTGCACATGGTTTATGATGATTATACCAGAAGCACCAGCAGCTTCAGCAAACTTTGCTTTTTTTGTGAATTTGCACTTGCCCCTTTGAACTAAAAGAACATCTCCAGAAACCTATTACAAAGAAAAAACTCTAAAGTTTGAACTGCATGGACACAAGATTTAGAGAAAAAAAAAGGAAAGGACAGACCCAGTGCTGAAAGCTCCCCACACAGGTGGAAAATTTTGCATATTTAGGACTTGAAACGTTGCCTTCTTGATGAATTTGCCATCTGTGTGAATGACACATGGGACCACCTGTGTCTATGATTTGTGGGTCTAGTGGCAAATTTCCGAAGCACATTGTTTCTACTGGCAAAAATCCGAAAGCCTCCACAAGGTGGGGGGCTTGGGGGCTAGGAAAGGAATATATGAGGCAAGCCTTACCCCTGCAATAAATTGCAGAGAGGCTACGTCGAACCCAAGACCTCTTGGCACATGTGGGGTAACTTAACCACTGCACCAGGCATGTCCTTCAGACACAAGATCTAGGATGGACACAAATTGTAGCTTTGAGTTCGAGAAGATAAACCTTGTTTTTCTGGGGAGAGCAGCACTCAATAGGGTCTGCTACTGTGAGTTTAGTTCGGTTTGCGTGCTTTTCTTTGGACACGATTTTGGGACCAAAGCGGGCACCAACACCAACAAATTCATCGTCCTCTTTGCCATTGACCCAGCTTTGCACTTTCACCTGTCATTTTGAACATGGGGCAACAAGAAATGATTGGGGAGAACTATAGCAAAAAGAAATGTTCCTCTGGCGAGTACCATGAACAGAAAATATGTTTTGCCTATCCAGCATATATAGAGCATCTCCTATTGCATGGATATATCGGTTGACCCTGATGGTTTATATACTGAACAAATGGCATGGGAGGTAAACCCTCTCCTAGAGATACAGTAGAATCGAGATTACAATCCTAATCTACATATTCTAGAAAAAAGTAAACAAGCCTAATCTACTAAATGCAGTGATATTACAAATATACTCTTAACATGAAGGATGTAAGGCTTGGCAGCTCAGGATGCAATCAGTGACTCTAAGCGGTAATTTAGGGGAAGGAGCATTATATAAATGTTTTATTTTTGAGAGAAAAATGGAAACCGGAAAACAAGAGATCGAGCGGAAAGGTTACATAAGTGGTGGTCTATCGTGGTTGCACAACTGATGGAATCCAGCAGCCGGAGTCTCGTTCAGGACAGATCAACCCATTTTGGGGTTCCCGAAATGGAAAGGTGAGCTCGCACGAGCTATTGCCCAGGTAGTAAACAAAAAACAAATAGTATTCCATATTGCAGAAAATCGTGGGAGAGATGCTTGGGGATGGAGGGGAACGCAAGTAAAAAGGCCAACGAACCAGGACGAAATCGTTGGAGCATCCCGGGATCTTGGGGGATTCGTCGTCGTGGTGGACGATGTCGCCACCGGCTGCAGCTCCCGCCAGCGCCAAGGCTAGCAACAGCGCCAGGACCGCCGCGGCGGCCATCTCTCTCGCCGGAAATGGGACGGTGTCTTGGAGCAGCGCTGCCTGCAGCTGGTGTGGTGGAGGTGGATTGACTAGCTCGGTTGGGCTGGGCTGGATTGTTGACTTGCATGCACGGTCCAGTCAAGGTCTTGGCTCACATGGTCCAATTCGAGAGCCAAGTTGTGCCATGGGAGCACAGGCCCAAATGCTGTTAAAGGAGCAAGCCTTCTGCATGAGTCATGGTTTAAAAACCGATTTATGATTTTGTTAGCCTGATGATGTACCCGGGCACTTAACAGCCTGTACTCGTACATGTAAGATCCGGAGGAGTTAGATGTCGAACGACGACGCACGAGCGCGCGGTTTAATCTCCGAGACAACGATCTACGAAAGAAGTCAGCCGCATTGATGTCGACCTCCGAGAACCGACCCTCGAAACCGACCCCTAAGGAGTAGATACGGCGTTATGATGTATTTACTCTGGTGGCCAACCGCTAACTGATCTGACGGGATGGGATGAATTTCACCACGACGACACTTCAGCTGAAGCCACGGAGCCAGACGGACTGCGACAGTCAACGGATAAAACCCGGCGGCACTGTGACTAACACTACAGTGCTAGACAGGCGCTACAGTACCTGTCGCTGCGTATGACGCGACTGCTCATGCCTGCGCATAGATGCAACAAATGATAACGACAACAGTGGAGAACTCACTTGTCAACGAGACAACAAGATCGCGTAAAGTCCACTATTTTATAATTTCGGACCGCTCTATATAAAAAGGGCCTGAAAAACGATAGAGAGAGAAAAAAAGTGACAAACAACAAATACACATAAAAGCTTCAGAGCTTTTGCGTATATCCATCGAATATCTGCATCGAGCACCCACAATCTAGACAGCAAACCCTCTTTCGAAGAGAAAATCCGATTCCGAAGAAAAGATTCGACCCTTTTACTCTCTCATCGATATAAATCATCCTGAGTATTACACTGTTCGAGATGACTCGAACCAAATAAAAACTTTCTTTAATCTTCCGTAGACTGAACCATATCAATACAAAAATACACCACCCTCACAATCCTTTTTCGAACTGTGCTGTAAAATGAGCCTCCTGCATGATTACGAGTACGACGACGAAAGCGTCCACCACGCGTTGCCGAGAATTCATTCATTTTGATGCTTTAGAAATCCTTCATGGCACAACGAAAAACTATGATTAGTGCAAGCATGCTTCTTCCGAAGGTTTACGTTTAGGTCCCTATCATACCACACCGCGTCAACGCTTCCCTCCCTGCTTTCATTGCCGACCATTATCCAAATTTGCGTCCAATATAACAGGACTCCCTTCATTATATAAAATACCCTAATAACATTCTAGAAATGTTTTCACTCTCTCAAATACTACTAAGATATATGCTTGCTTCGCCAAAAAAAAAAAAGACTACGTATATAATAAATACGCTACAGTGCATCCTAGTACAATTAACCTTTTTTATTTATTATTAGTGCTTCTGGAATATGACCATGCAGAAGAAGGCGACACATCGGAAGATCACCCCGTTGGCCGCAAGAACCACGATGCACAGGATCTTGTCGTTGATGTCGTAACCGTTCTTCACCAGCGAGCCGCACCGTGTTATCAGCCACACGCCGGAATACCTCTGGGCATTGGCGATCACAAACGCTTCCAGAGCCCACTTGGTGTAGCACAGGTTAGCAAAGAAGGTGTCCTTCTGATTGGTGGCGATGAGAGTCAGAACAACAGGAAGAAGAGCCGACCACTGTTGTTCTCATCCATATAATACCAAGTTATTATATATCATAACATCATATCATCATCCGTCCAAAGAACATATGGGCATGAGAGAGAGAGAGAGAGATCCCTCACCAGCTGCGCAGAACCCGGCTGGAAGAAGATGGCAAAGGTGTAGCCGATTCCCGTGACGCAGTAGACAAGCGCCACAAGAACTACGTAGTTCTCCCAGATTGATGACCTCGGATTGTTGAAAAAGTAGAACATGGACAGGTACACCATTGGTTTGATGATAGTGTTGAAATGATCTATTGTGTCTTTCGACAAGAAGTAGGCCAGAGAGCTCATGCCAGATGCTCTCTCCCTCCAGTAGTGTATCTTCTCTAGAGAAAATGATCTCAGGGCCCCAATCTTGCACAGAAGAGCTGCATACAGTATATATCAGCGAACTGCTACTACTTGTACTATAGACTATAGTGTGGCTGGACGGATCAAGAAAATGAACTTACAGACAGCAATAACGGTGTATGTGTATCCAAGTGCTCCAAATGTCTCATCACTCACTTTAGCTAATGTGCCTAAGCAGATACCAGCAAGACCCAATATCAGATAGTCAACTCCTAGTATTCTAGCCTCACGAAGCCTCTGTTTGCCACACCTGAACAAAAAAGAAAAAAAAAAGAATTACTGGAAAAGCTAATAAAAGACGTCTCTGCTTCAAATGGAGAACAATACAATTCTACTTGCCTCCCCAGGTAGTATTTGTATTGTCTAAGGATCCCCGGAGTGCATCGATTCGACAAGTTTTCAGAAGATTTATTGTAATCGTACTCATCTTTCTTCTGCCCAACAATGTCCCTGACATTACCCCACACTTCGCCAGCAATAGATTGCCCAGCAGAGTCCTCACCTGAGGCCCCTGCCCCCCTGAAAGATGATTCTGCGTCAGAAGCACTCTGCAGCATATCACGTGGAACTTCATACCCATTGTGCAGCATCCATCTGAGAGGGAGATCTTTGACATTTACAGGTGCGTTCGAGTTTGGCTTCACAATCCCTTCCAATATGTCTATATAGTAGTCTGGGGGGTTCACACGGTCTGGCACAACAATGCCCAATCCTGCAAAGTATTCTTCCACTTTCTTTACAGGTCCATGGTACACAGTCATACCACCTTTCGCGAGGAGTATCAAATCATCGAACATATTATACAATGTATAGCTGCAAGTAATTAAAGCCAAATGGATCAGTTTCGTATAAGCGTAAGGCTGTATGCAAAGCACAGAGGTACCTTGGTTGATGAACTACCATAGATACGTTTACTCCCTCAAGAGCTTCCCTACGTAGGGCACGAAGCAAAAGCAGGGATGAAGCACTATCCAAACCAGATGTTGGCTCATCCAAAATAAGCACAGATGGTTCCATGACCATTTCTAGCCCAACATTTACTCGCTTGCGCTGGCCACCTGAGATGCCCCGTTGTTCAACTGTTCCAACCAAAGAGTCACGAACAGCCTGCAACCCTAGCGACTCGACAACTCTTTCAACCACAAGCACCTTATCAGCTTTTGACATGTTAGTGGAAAGCCTGGTGACGTGGCATGCATGTACAACAATAGATTATTGCAGTTGACATACAAAATTTGCCTGATGAGTAACACGATATATGGACTATGGAGATATGCTTATTGCACATTATTTACATACCTGCATCTTGCAT
>BCLG01002168.1:0-61694 GCA_001602295.1 Zoysia matrella
AACACGTGCAGTTAGGTCATTAAAAATCAATGGCCGAGATTAAAAGAAATCAAATCAGATGGCCGAGATTTCGCCGATCAAGGAGATCACCGGACTGTTCGGTGTCTAAAGAATTCCAATTCCAGAGAGGCACCCGCTTCCTCTTCCAGTCACCGGACTGTTCGGTGATATCACCAGAATGTCCTATGTCTGTCCAATTCTGCAAAAGTGACTGATCCAAAGATATAGTCACCGGAACGTTCGGTGAAGGCGTCAGAATGTCCGTGACCTAAAAGAATTGCAGAATCAAGAAATTTCTTTCTAGACTTTAAATGTCCTCATCAAAGGACCAAATAAACACCACACTTGTCTAGAAAGGGAACTCTCAAACACTTCTTTGCAAATATGCAATAACTCACGAAGAATTTAGCATTTTCGCAAATAGCAATTAAGATTGAACGATAAACACAAAGCGAGGAGTCTCCAAAAAGGGAATGTATGAACCTTTTGATCACAATCCACGTAAATGGATGTTAGAGACCGTTAAGCACAGGGTTCAATAGGCATGAAGCTCATAATTTTGCTTTGGTTACTCTTTGTGGAGTATGTGAATCCATATGGACAATGTAGTCACTTCTCCATAGAGTAACACGTCTCCTCTGTGGTTTCTATATGCAATACATGTAAATAAGCTAGTCCAATGTAAGAGAATTTAAAGCATGCCATGTAAATGCAAGCAAATTAAGGACATTGCATAAAAAAACATATTCGTTGCCAAGTTTGACCCATCTCAAGCTTATTCATCATATGCCCGCTACTTTGCATTGAGATAGCCAAACCATCTTCTCAAGCTCTTCCCTCATGCATATAGATATCTTAATGTGGTTAGGCACTGATCAAAATTTTTTTGTTCTTTTCTTTTATTTTTTTACACATGATGCATGATAGTGCAAACATCTAATCCACGGAGGAGTCTTATCTACCATACATTGCAAGAAAAGAAACCTACTCTACTATGTACAAGAATAACCTCCTTGAAGAGTAGATTGGTGTTGTAACTCAATCGACATGTGGTGGACTTCAAGGATCTTCAATTTGCTTCATAGTCCACCACCTAGGCCCCTTCACTTCTTCTTGGGAACCCAAGAGAGTTCTAGCTTTCTCTCTCGATCTACGATCACCTTGGGGACCCATATCTTCTTGATTGTTCTCTTGTCATTTGGCGGTTCGAGCGGCTTGGCCTTCACTTTTTCATCTTTATCCTTGAAAAGCTTGTAGTGCACATCCCCATAAAAAGGTTAGCGTTAAGTATAATCTTAGGCTCGCTCACCTTGAGATAATCCTTGAAGCGGTGACCATCAAGGCAACACTTCTTACAATAGTAGTCATCCGTCATGAGCGAAACTATCCATTCGGAGATCTCATCTTGGTTGCTAATGACGTTGATAGAGGAAGGATATGATCCTAAGCCCTTGTGATTGTGGTTGTTGATGTCTTGCTTAGGATTTCTTTTTAAATTTGCCTTTCTCTAGTAGCCGCTCAAAAGCATCCATCACGGCCTCTCTCTCCTACTTGAGCTTCGTGTATTCCTTTAAAATATATGGTTCAAGAGTAGTACTCTCCTTAGAGAGGGTTAGATCACAAAAGGTAGAAGCTTCATTTAAATGCTTAGGAGAGTTTAGGAGAGAGTCAAGATCAAGAGCTTTATGGGTGCGCACCAATGCATTATGCTTCTAACTTAGCTCTACGTGCTTCGCTTTGAGCTCCTTATAGGACTCATGTAGAACACCATGAGAGTACTTAAGTGCATTGAGCTCTCCCTCAAGCTTTTGAACTCCGAATACCGTCACTTCATGCTCCTTGTCACCACCTCGATCTTCTTGGACTTTTTGATGATGGTCTTGTTGGCCTTCTCGAGTAAGAGGACAAGATCATTTTAGTCTGGTCTATCATCTTCATCATCATAGCTCTCTTCTTTTTTCTCAAGATTATCTTTCTCATCAATGAAGCCCTCACAACTTCGGACCATCAAGCATAGCGGAGTTGTTGGTAGCTCATTGGTGTAGCTAGTGATGGCAATACCCTTGAGCTCTTCTTCGCTTGAAGATGAAGGGTTCGAATCATCATCAGTGAGCCACTCAACAACAGTATAAGCTTTGTGTGGGGACTTCTTCTTCTTGCTCTTGTTCTCCTTTTCGGGCTTGGTACACTCCTTAACAAAATGGTCTTTCTTGCCACAATTGAAACACTCGGAGTGCAAGGTCGTAATTATCGCTCTCCTCATCCTCATCTTCCTCCACCTTCTTCTTCTTCTTGTTATTGCCATTGGGTAATTATTGATCAACTTGTAGGGCAAGATTCTTAGATAATTAAGAGTCGATGAAGCTGTCTAACATGTACCCCTTATAGGCCGTGAGCTTGCCTAGAAAGACATCAACGGTGAGAATAGCCAAGTTAACTTGGAAGAGACACGTAACGATCGAGTTGTAGCTTGACGGCAACATACTCAAGAGCTTCCTCATGATCTCCACATCATCAATTTTGTCCTGAAGGCCCAAGGCATTGATTTTCTCCACCACTACATGCAAACGAGAGTAAACATCATTAGCCTTTTCATGAGGTTGCATGGTGATGGAATCATATTTATTCTTAAAAACATAGTAACGCTCTTTTTTTTTGCCTCGGAGGAGCCCTCATGGATGTTTTGCAATTGGGCTCATATCTCATGTGCGGTGGATGATGCATTGATTATGGAAAAGATATTTTTAGAAATGCATCCAAACATAGCATTTTTGGCCTTAGCATTGTATTTAATGAAAATGGGATCAAGTCTCTCATTCTCATTCGTAGCATTGCTAGTAACTTGTAACGTTTTCCCATCGATTGACTCTAGGTAGGCTTGCACGCGAGCCTTCCAATAAGAGTAATCATCCTCATTGAATACAGGCAGAGTCTCCACCCCGTTCGGCATCCTTACTCAAGGCGGTGAAGCTCAAAAATGAGCACATGGCTCTGATACCACTTGAAAGGATCAAAGACACCAAAAAGAGAGATTCAATTGGTGGACTTATAGCACTAATTTTGCTATGAACTAAAACTACAAGACTTGAACACAACGGAATCGCACCTAAACAAATCTAGTAAGCCAAGACCTCTAACAATGCCAGTGGTAAGAAAATAATAACAAGCAAGCACTAACATGATAGCGACTAAGAGGAATCAAAGAATAACATATCACACTACTCAACGGTAAGTAAAGAGAGTGAGATAGAGTGCTCAATGATTTTTTTCCTCTAATCCTCGTTGGACCACTCTCTTCGGAGTCTCGGTCCCTCCTGTCCTTCTCGAACGATGCTCACAAAGGTACGCTTTACTCCTGAAGTGAAGACACCGGTGGCCCGACTGTCGCACATAATACCCAAATACTAGAGCAAACCTCTAAGGCTCGGGCGCTCTCTCTTAGTGTCCCTTTCGAGCGGGGGACTTAGAATCGTATACAAACTTGGTGACGTCTTCCATAATCTCCTCAGAAGCTCGATCACCGACTCCTAACCGGTCTAGGCTGCCTACACCAAGAGTAATAGGCAAAGATCACTCCTCTCAAGCCATACAAGCTCTAAAAGTGTATGAATGCTCCCTATTACTCTCCTATCAGCATCAAAGATCTCCAATGTTGCAATGTGCTCTCTTGTTGGTGTCCTTTGGCTTCTCACAACTTAGCTCCAGCAATTCTGATCAAAGGCACACAGGTAAACATCTCCCTCCACGGTTTAAATAGGCTCTAAGCCCAGAAACAACCGTTAGGACGTGATGTCATAAAGCTGACTGCGTTATGTAATTACCGAACTGTTCGATGACTGGAATACCAGACTGTCAAGTGACACTTCTTCCTCCTCGGACAAGGAAACACCCTCTCTGGAATCTATTTCACAGGACACCGGACTATCTGGTGCATACCTTCACCGGACTGTCCGTGACTTTTACTTTTGGATTCTCAGAGACATGTTCTCTGGATTTCAGCTTTTAGCTCACCAGAATGTCTGATCACTGCATCGACGGACTGTTCAGTGATTTGCTCACGTTGTCTACAGAGAGCACATCTCTCTAGACTGACTCCTCCAAGGCTCATCGAACTGTGGTGACCTCACCGGACTATTCGGTGACTGAGTCTTCAGCTGGTTCTTGAGCTCTAGTCTTCGACTTCACTTCCTCTGCCATCTTCACTGCTTTCTAAGGATCTAAGGAGCATCCACTCTCTTTAATATTTGTATGACATGAGATAAATGACTTTACCTCCTTAATAGTACCGGTGTTTCTACAGACTCTTTAGCTAGTCCTTAGCCTTAGTCCTCCAAAGCTCGGCAATTTCTCTTCTAGAGTTCGTCTTTGTCATTTACCGAGGAGGCCCATCATATTGACGTAGAATTAACGGGGTGATAACTACAACACAACCGTTACCTATAGTTGTTCATTCAATCATCAAAATCAATTCATACCTTTTAGGGGACTTCAAAGGTCATGAAGCTTACAGTGTCTCTGTCCCAAAACTGAACCAGACACTACTCGGTCTATCGATCGACCAACCCAACAAGAAAAAGGACAAGGGGGCAGAAGTGCTCACCGAAATTTGAGCAGGGACGGGTGCGAAGCTGTAGGGGATGAAGATCGAAGATGATGATGGTGCAGCAGGGTTCCTTGGCGCCTAGGCAGCGCAGAATGGTCACGATCCACCGATCCTAGGCGCGAACACCTTACAACCTTCAGATCTCCACACGGCAACACCTCAAGAGATGAGAACGAGATCATGGGGCTAGGATCTCACCGAGAAAACAGAAAACGGCATGGACAACCAAACGGCGACGTGGTGGGCTCACCCACCAAGCGGCTGTCCCACCCTACACATGGCGAGAAGGATGATGACAACGATCAGACAAGGCTCCTCCACCGCGCCAGACCTGCATGTGACGCAATAGATCAGCCCTGGCCTCGGTTGAGGAAGAAGAGGAAGGCAGCAGCACACCTACTGACAATCTCCCTCACCGGCAAAGCACCATGGCTGCATAACTTGATGCTTGGTTGGAGAGAGGAGAGGTGGTGCACCCAACTGGAAGGAAAGTAGGGTCCAAATAGGAGAGGGAGAGAAAAGGGGGTTGGTGAAAAAGGATAAGGGATAGAGATCAACTTGGAATTAAAAAAGAATCCCACCTACCAATCTTGCGGTCCACAACCACTCTCCTAGCCGATGGCTCAGATGGGGTGTGATCTGGTGCCTAAACACCAGTGGTTAGGCGTGACCTTGGCCCAGGTCAATGCCAACCCGACAAGCCACAAAATTGGGCCTGGACACCGACGACCCAGCGTGTCCCAGGCCAAAAACTGGCAAGCCCGTGGATTGATTGATCCAACGCCAATGTTCAAAGAAATTTCAAATTGAGATAAATTTTGCTTATTCGAATTTGAATTCAAACTTGGGATGTTACAGAGTCTTTATTGGAGAAGATTTTCTATAACATCTTCTTAATAATGAAATTTAGGAGGGGTTCTTGGAGATGCTCTAATCCTATTGCTATAATTTACCTCCTCCATTTCTAAATTGATGTCGCCGTTAACTTTTAATATAAGCTTTGACTATTTATGTTATTTAAAAAGTTTGATCAATACGATATAGTTTGTTATTTTCTTACTTTATCATTAAAGTTATTTGAATCATATCTATAATTTTTTAGATTTTAATTAATTTTTTAAATAAAATAAATTGTCAAAATTGATGTTAAAAGTCAATGTTGATAACAATTTAGGAAGAGAGAGAGTACTGTCCTTAGAAAAAATGTTCGTGCCGGAGATGACAAAAAATGTAACCCCACCTTATAATTTTGATAACTGAAGATAATCTTATTTACATCCGCTACACCTTTTTTCTATAACAATTACTATGACGAACATTATTTTTTTTGTGACATTTATTTTTCATCTCTGAGAACTCAATTGCTCTAAGGTGTACAATTTGTTCGTTGAAATTCTAGCCACGTTTGGTAGTGATTCACAGTTTGTTCCTACAAATTCTTAACCACCATTGGTTTCTCAAACAGTTTGCATTTTAGATTCTCGCTTCTATGCTGAGAAGGAAATTTTGTACTAGAAGGCAAAAAGAAAAAATAAGTTCTCATGTCTTGTCCACTTTCTTTTTACCATAGGACCACAAAATAAGTTTTCATTTTTTTTCTCAAGAAGTTGTTTATATAAAACAAACAAGAGCAGAAAGTTGTAACAAATGGACTCCTAATAGAAAACAGTGTGTAACACGAGTAAACGACTTTAGCCTTTTAATACTTATCACTTAATTCGTAAATCTTTTATTTAGAGCTATTAAATATATTTTTTATTTCAAAACATATCATTTCTTCAAAATTTTAATTATTTTTACTATTTTATATTATGTTAAAATAAACAAATTTTGAGTTTAAATGTTGCTAATAGTATAATAAACATAATATAGTAAATATAATGTATTATTACACAATATAATAGCATAATATAAAATAATAAAATATTAAAATTTCAAAAGTATGGTTTATTTTGAAGTAAAAAATGTATATAATAGCTTCAAATAAAAAGTTTATAAATTGAGTGATAATATTGAAAAGTCGATGTATTTGGTTGTAAGAAATTGAAAATCTGGACCAGAGCACCGACTCGTATCGCCGACCAAGTCACCATCGAAGCAAACGAGAAAACGCGCAGCAACGGGTAAAAAAACGCAGCAAGGTGACCTGCATCTCTCCCTCACCGAACTATCAGAATTTCCAATCCTCCTCGCCCGCCGCGCCCTCCCGATTGCATCATCGGAAGACGCCGGCACGGTGGTGCTCCCCCTGTTGGGGCTCTCTTCACGGCAAGGTGTGTCGAATCAGCGGTCGCCGGGGGAGAGCAGCAGGCAGGGGGAGCCATGTACAGATCGGCGGGCGTCGCGATGGCGTGGAACGTGTTCCGCTTCTGCACGGCCCTCAAGGGGCTGGGTTCCATCATGATCCTGCTCGTCCTCTCCATTGTCGGCGTCACCTACTACGCCGTCGTCCTCTGCAACTACGGGCCCGCCCTCCTTACCGGCGGCGCCACAACCCTCGTAGCTCTCGCCGTCCTGCTTTTATTCCACTTCCTGGTGCGTGTTCCTTCTTTGCGATGCTATTGATTTATTCTTCAGAGACAATGAGAAATTGCAGCGGGGTAGGATACAATTGGCTGGTTCTTAGTTCTTTGAGAAGCAATGTTTGGTACATGGGGCGCATCATATTCTTCATTATGTAGTTCTCTCTATACTTTGGGATGACTGACTAGATTTGTCTCTGATAGACCTTGGTGTTGAAGTGGAGCATTTCGTAAAGAAAGAAATTTAGGAAAATACAATTAGTAACTTTGTGATCAGATGCTTTTGGACATTACTTGTTTGGGAACCAGCTTGTTCTCTTCGTATGAAATAGTTGGCTTACTCTTTCAGTGACCTTTTTTTTATCATGTGTTAATAGAGATGGTTCTTTTGATTTTGCAGCTTGCTATGCTTTTATGGAGCTACTTTTCTGTTGTGTTCACGGACCCTGGTTCTGTTCCACCGAATTTCAATCTTGATTTTGATGTGGAGACGGGAGAAACAGCTCCTCTCGCTAGCTCAGAGTTCAGTGGCCAACTGAACTCACAGCAATCTATTGCCCATGGTAGTACTGGAAATCCAAGGGTTAGGTACTGTAGGAAGTGCAACCAGCTCAAGCCACCTCGATGTCATCACTGCTCTGTTTGTAAGTTTACCAGCATCCTTCAGGATCTATTTACATTTCCTCAGCTGTTTCTAATTACATAGTATGTCATCTTATTCTGTATCTATGCTTAAACATTATTTCAGGTGGAAGGTGTGTTCTTAAGATGGATCATCATTGTGTATGGGTTGTTAACTGTGTCGGGGCGCTGAATTACAAATACTTTCTTCTCTTCCTGGTACAATTCTACTATCCCTGGGATATGATCCTTCCTATGAGTTAGATAAATTTAGGTTTTGTTTCCAGTGCTTTTAAATTAGGGCAAATTCCTTATCAACCATTCAAAAATCTTGAAGTTCCTTATTAGCCACTTAAAAATTTCAATTTCCTTATCAACCACCAATGTTAACTTGCTTTCCTTATTCACCACTTGCATCCATTTGAGGCTTGAAAATGACTTGTTTGCCCTTATATCGCTTTACTATGTTTTCCATTACAATTTTAGTGGACTTTGTTGAAACCAATCTTCTCTAGTAAATTCACATTATGGCCCACTAGGGGTTACATTTGTTTGAGAGATTTGCTGGACGCACTCTGTGGTCGTGGGCGCCGCAATCTCCGCCTTTTCTGGCAAGGGTGGCCCGAAGCTGCCCTCCATCCTCTCAATGATGGTGTGATCTTCCTGGACCAGCTGCAGTGGTGTCAGCTCGTCACCCATCACGACAGCCAAAATGATGGAGTCGACAATGGTTTGAGTAAATGCGTTCAGTGGCATGCTTACATGAAGGACTGAATCATGGGCTATCTTCTGTCACATTCCATTTCCCCATTTTTTTTCTAGGCTGTTAGGCTACCCCCCCCCCCCCCCACCGTTGCTCATAAATTCAATTTTGTAAAATGAGTGCTTCTGACGCGTCTTCTGTGCTGCAGATGAAACCTTTACATATTGCAATTTAACATACCATAAATTGTTTTACAAATTAATGTTAGTTGGCTGTCGAAACTGAAGTAAAAGGAAAAAGTTTGTTGAAACAATATACTATTGTTCGGTTCTAGAAAATTAGTATCATTTTAGGGAATTATAATTTTAAAACAACAAAGTTTCTGGTGCGAAATGTTCCTTGCTCATAAATAATGGGCTCTATGTAATTAATTAGGTGTAATTAAGTTGTACGTTCAACTCATCTAGTTACTTTTTCATTCTTAGACCAAGATAATCATTTCAGTTTTTCTGTGCCTCAGACCACTGTTTACTGGCATCCCTGAAGTAGTTAAGTGATATCACTAAAATGATTTGCTTCAATTTTTTGGATGTCTATGTTATCAGCTTCAGAACTGTTCAAGTACCTTACGATGTTGTGTTATCTGAAGTGTGATACCATAGCTTATCTCTAAGATAAACCAATTGTAATGCATTTAATGTCTGGTAAATGCTGAGATGCGATAAGATTTTCCGTCCACACAGGTTCTTCAAAAAAATATACCATCCCATATTTGTCAAATGAATAAGCTCAAAACTTGAAACTGAAATAGGTTTTGCCTAGCTCACATTTCATGTTTATTTAGACACATACCATTGTTTATTAGCGCTTTTGGTCAAAATTTGAGCATCAGATCATAGAATATTCAGTGGCTATTAACTTTACTAACCATGTTTTTGGATTCTCTTAATCATTTGATCTTCGAAAGTAATACTTTGTTCCCTTATATCATGAAGAGTTGTTTCTTTAGTGTCACATGGAAGGGTAGGCACAATTGCTCGTATGTCTTGTGCTCTCCTTTTATAAATAACAGAGGGAACAATACTGCTAAGTGCTGCACTGCTTCCTTTAAAAAAAGACAACTTCTTGTGGAGCTTGTTTTGAACCAGTGCCTCTTTTGGTTCCACTAATATGTCTATCTTGAGTTTTGTCAAAAGTAATTTTTTTTTCGATGCCTTGCAGTTTTACACCTTCCTTGAGACGACACTTGTCACCCTCTCTTTATTGCCTCACTTCATAGCCTTCTTCAGCGATGTCGAAATCCCAGGAAGTCCAGCTGCACTTGCAACGACATTTCTCACCTTTGGTAAATGCATTATTATATTGTGGATTACTCTTCTGTATATTTTTTTATGAGAATACTGTTCTGTATAAACCATCAGCATCAATTAAAATTGTTCCCTTTCTCTGCAGTGCTGAATCTGGCTTTTTCCTTGAGTGTTCTTGGTTTCATGATTATGCATATTTCACTTGTTTCTGCAAATACAACAACGATTGAGGCAAGCATCATACAATATACTGATAAAATAGTGTTTGTTATGTGAATGATGACTCGATGAGATTAATTTGTTACCTTGATACACAGGCATATGAAAAGAAAACAACTCCACATTGGATCTATGATCTTGGCCGGAAGAGGAATTTTGCTCAGGTTAAGCTTGTTCAAAATTTTAGTTTTATGAACTTTCTAGACAATTAGTTAGATGCTTGATTTTTTTAGGGCCAAACTTTCAGCAACACATATTGTATAAAAGGAGTAGTGCTCTTATGATCAGTCATCCAATGTAGCCTTTGTCTTGATCATATAATGTAATCTTTATTAGATTGCAGTTATTCAAGGCTTCGAGCAATTCAGCTAATGAACTTTAGTGGATGCCCATGGCAGCATGTTATGTAAGCCAATCGTTAGCCTAATCTCCAGATGGAAATTTTCTCATCATTAGGATAGTGCAAAGTTCATTTTTGAACTATACGCACTGCCCTAGTGACAAGAAATTCATTTGGAGTATTTAATTGGAGGTGTTGAGTTGTGTCTTACTCAGTGTGGGTTTGATATATTCAAGATAATTTTTGTTATGTGCCATTGTATGATTGTGCATATGCTATGGTATCATATTTTTTTTGTCTTGTGATTCCTTTAAACTAATCAGTTTTTTAATGCAAATATGACTGAAATCTCTTAATGTTACCAGCCTTTCTTCTTGAAGCTGATAGCTTTTGTTTTCTTACTGTCAGTACTATCTTTATTTGTTTCTGTTGTTTTGTCCCTACTGTACTACTAGTGTATATATGCAGCTCTTCTGCATTTTTTGAGAAAAAAATTTCTGTTAAGGAATTATGTTGCAGCAGGCCTCTTCCCATAGAGGAATCCCCCAGTAGTTTTGGATTTTATCTATTCAAATAAAAAAAAAACTGATAGAGAATGTACCAAATAATAAAGTATATAGACTCAAAGAAAATAATGAAATATATTTTAGAAGCTAATCAAAACTATTTAGGAGTTGAAAACCTGCTAAGCTACTCCTGCCCATCTTAAACAGTACTTGCTGGGCGATGACCTGTGCACAATGTCATGGGTTGCAGTTCTGTCGCATACCAACATTTTTCCTACAAATCATGGGCGTCTAATGTTTTTTCTTGTCAGGTTTTTGGAAATGATAGGAGGTATTGGTTTATTCCTGCTTATTCAGAAGAGGATCTGAGAAGAATACCAGCACTACAGGGCCTTGATTATCCTGTGAGGCCCGATTTTGCTGGCCAAGAACTGTGATGGGATAATTTTGCAACTGCCTTGACTTCCTACTTGCAGCAAATGTGTCTCCGTAAATGTTGGTGACTCTTCTGGTCAGATATCTGAGTTTAGCAGCTACCGATACAACTGATAGCGTCCACAAGGTGGCCTTTGAAAATTGGGACGTATTTCTGCTGCATGATTGAAAATGCGGAAATTTTTCTTGATGATACGATGTACATTCTTATGCTTTGTTTCAAATAGGTTATGACATGTATACTGCTCTTCATTTGAAAAAAAGGATAAACCTATTGAGGAAAACTTCCACAATGTGCGGTCTTCATTTGAGCAGTTCAATATTTATGCTGCTGCATACAATTGTGCGAAATAGCGAATTTGTGAATTTTCTGTGTTTGTAATTTATTCAAATTGTAACTGATGTCCTTGAATCTCATCTTGCACTGTATATGATGAATGTTTCAAAAAAAAAGGGCTGTAGGGCAGTGTTTGAGTTATCGAGTCGTGGAAAGAGCGGTGGTTTTTCAAGAACCACAAAACTTTCAAGAACTGCTTCGTTTTTTCGGTTTTGATTTTTTGAATTTTAAAACCAACGAATTCAATCTGAAACAATAAAAAGTGAGGTTTTGATGGAAAAAAGATAGGGGGTTTAGTTGACACGCGCGTTGCAAGCGAAGTGATGGCAGCTAAATTTTAATTTATCAAAACTCGAGTGTTTGTAGTGATGACTGAGGCTTTTAGATAAGGTGAAGGATGACTAAGGGGTGCTGAAGCCATCCTTAAGCCCCTAGGACGCGCTCTTAATAGGTTTAACTTATATATAGGTCAACGACCCAATTTAAGGTGACAAAACATTTTTTATTAAAACGATAATTAGCGTTGATTGTGATGTGATATGAAGGTGAGGTTAAATCTATTTAAAAGTACATTTCATGAGCTTTCTAAATGTACTTAAACATCTAAATTAAATTTCATAAGAAATCGTGGGTTTCGTTACAAGTTTGTACTGTTTTATAGTCTTAATCTACCATGTGTGAGTATTTATGTTGAATTTCTCATCAAAAGATATGATGTTCATATCATCCTTCTATTTGAATTAGAATCGTTCTTGACTCAAGTTCAGATTGCAAAATCATCACTTCACCGTCCTCTCGTGAAATCATAAAATGTGGTGCCCACGGAGTATGTATGCGATCTTATCATCCTCCCCCACTTGATTTGAAGTTGTCCTCGACTCAAACTTAGATTTAAATCCTGCCACGCTACTGTGCCTTTTGAAAATCTCAAATGGTGGAGGCCATGGGGGTATCCTGATGCAGTCACGTGGCGCAGCAAGGACACATAATAATATCTCATCATTCTCTCCTTCTTTATAGCAAGCCGTCCTCGGCTTGATTCAGTGGTCCGCACATTTTCTTGTTGTTATATTGGGGTGAGTGATGAGCATAATACCAGGGCAGAACAACAACTTCTCCTGTTTTCTGAGCTGCTCCTGTTCATAGATCACAAAAGTAGAGCAACTTTGCAAGGCGTTGTTAGTGTTAGTCAATGTCATTGTTGTTTGATTCTGCTTTTGCATTTCAAAGGGATATTTCAGATTAGTATTTATGAATGCTTTAAATATTTAAAAATCTCTAAGATATTTATCAACTGCATGAAAAACAAAGTTGTCAAAATATTGCAAACTGTAATTATGAGATAATTTCTTCTTCAAATAATTTAGGTTACAAAGAACATCAAATTCAATATAACTTAAAATAGTCAAAGAAGGTATAAACTCCAACTTTTTGACATCAATATCAGTGCAATAAAAAAGTCTATCCTCAACAAGTGTGTTCTCAAAAGCAATATTTCGATTTTCATGCACTAGTTGCATTTTTGAGATTAAAGAAATTTGCGCATACAACTTGTTATAATCATAAGCGAAATGTGCTATTTGTGACAAATTGTAAGTCACTAGAGCCTTTATAGTGGATTACAAAATCCTAGTGTGAGCAATGGACAATTGCAAATCAGCATGAGCATCATGTGTATACAGAGATGAGGGGAGAGACTCACAATATATTTCATTTCTTTACTCTCCTGGAATGTAGTAGGCACTACACAAGCATCATTATCCATATTCTTTATTTCCTCAAGTAGCTCAACGTCTCCTTCAGACTTCTACTCACTCTCTTGCAAGATGTTAGGTATAGGACAAGAAACAAAAGAGTGCTCTCTTTCTAGTTGTGTTGTTGTAGTAAGAGATAAAGCATCACACAACTCTTCTTTATCATATCCCCCCTGTGACAAAGGCACATCAGCAATGCATTCCACAAATTTGTGATGGCGATTGTTCATGCTTGTATCTTTAGATGATAAAAGTTGATTTTTAGCATTACAAACAAGCAAATACAAGTGCGAGATTGAGTAGTAAGTTTTACAGATGAGCAAAACATGAGACTTTCATAAACCTAGTCATTGTATCTTCTCAACATTCATCTAAGCCACCAAACATGACACAAATCTTAAAGTTATGAAAGTATTCATTAAAAATTATACTATCTGGCTTCAAGTTGCTTAATTTGATAAGCAAATATTTAGCATAATATGCAGAAATAAAAACATCTCTAAAATGAAGTTTAAAGTCTTTCCAAAATCCTAAAATGTTGTTGTGCCTACAAATATATTTCTATTCAAGTAAAGCTCCTTTAGTCAAAGCATTAGAGGCAATATATATCTTTTGTTTCTCAGACAAATCATGTTAATCAAATTCTTTGTCTACTTTTAGCTTTCAGTCAATGTATGCATGAGAGTTAAATTTTCCAGCAAAAGAAAGTATTGATGAAGTGATAACATGCAAAATATCATCATTTATCTCATGTTGAAGCATATGCACATTTTGTTGGGGGTGTAAGCTACCAGCTCTCTCTTTTTTGATTGTGACTATCATGATTAGCAAACAACAAAACAAATTGACAACGAGCTAGTCTGTGTCAAACTCTGCTTCCCTCAAGCCTGCTCAACCAAGTTCTTACATGTTATTACCAAACCAGCAGGTGTGATTTGCTACCAACCATGTCAACCAGCGAAGATGAGTGGAGCGATCGCCAGGGACACAAACTTTGTTTGCTGTAGAAATTTGTGGAACTAGTATAGTTTCAATTTTTAGCAAAGATTAGCACAATCAAATCAACAAATACAAAGTTGAATAAGTGTCAACAACAGTACAATGCTAGTCCTAGGCTAAACCCTGATAGAGACGCGAGCCTAGACACAAATGTAGTCATACAAATGATACAAAAGGCTCAGAACAGCAGCAACTACAACTCTTACCTCTTCTCTTTTTTTATTCTTTTATTGCATCTTTCTGCTACTTCTTTTTGAAAGTGCATCTAGGCCCCCTAGTGGGTTTTGGTGGATGATGTCGAACCATTCAAAGAGCTAATGATATTTGTTAAGTGCATTGACAGCCGGAAAGTTTCAAAAAGAAGAAAAAAATATTAAAAGAAAAAAGACCCCTCAATTTTTTTTGATCAAGTCACAGAGCCTTTTCTCATGGAAGAATACTGGTTTTAATCATTTCTTGAGTCTAGGTATGCTGTACTATGAAGGGGGACTCAAATTGAGGTCTCAAAGTGTTAAAAATGCTCAAATCTTGACCTAATCCGAGACTTTTTACTCGAGAAGGCTTACCGGAGTGTTCGGCAAAGTGCCGGAGACTCCGGTGGCCTAGCAGCCCACACCCGAGAGGGCTCACCGGAGTATTCGGCACAGTGTCGAAGACTCTGGTGCCTCAGGCTATGCCAACCCGAAAGGCCTCACCAGAGTATCCGATAATTTGTTGGAGACTCCGGTGAACCGGAGTTTCTGGCACAGTGCCGAAGTGTCCGGTCAGTCAGAATGTGGTCCAACGGCTATTTTTTAGAGCTCCAGTATTTATACCCCCTCAGCCTCTTTTGAGAAGTCTGACGACTCACACTTGCTTACAATACTTTTGAGCTCCAAAAACAGTCTCCCACTCCTTCCAAGGCTTAAGCTTGCAAGATTTGAGCTAAAGATTGTGAGAGAAGTGCTTCCATTTTTATTGAGCATTTGTGGCACCATAAAGCTTCGATTCGAGTTTGTTACTCTTAGAGCTTTTGCTCCTAGACGGCTTGGCGTGCTCGGGAGCTCCCAACTTGTGTGGTGACGCCTCGAAAAGTTTGTTCACCCCTTCCCGAAAGGGATTTGCTAGTGGAGAACTCAACCTCACCTTTGTGATTGGGTGAGTGAGAGAAAGGATCGAGTGAGATTCGGTTCTTTTGGAACCGTCCAACGGAGATGTAGAGTTCCTTCGTGGACTCGAACTTCGGAGTAAAATCTAGTGTCTCCTTGTGCTCTTTTCATTCTTGCAAGTTCATATTGTTTTTGTTGTTCATATTCATAGATTTGCTTCAATCTACTTGCTCTCTAGTCTCTAGCTTGTTTAATTACTTAGATCTACTTTCTATATCATTCTAGTCTTCTGATTCAAGTGAAATTTGCTAGAACTCGCTAAAACTTGCTTATATTCAAATTTCGTCCAAAGTGCCTGTTTGACCGGAGTGTCCGGTAAGTTACCGGACAGTTCAATGACCAGAGTATCAGGCACTTTATCGGAGACTTCGGTGGTCTGACAGTTTGTTGAGTTTGATTTTTTAGGAATTATTTTAGGTTGCCTATTCACTCCCCTCCTAGGCAATTTCAATTGGTATCAAAGCCAAACTCTTCGAGTCAAGCTTAACCGCTTGAAGAGAAGATGATGGGTCTAAGGGAATCAAGCCAAGCAAGCGAAAAATCAAGCGAAGATATTGAACACTCTTCTTCAAGTGAGAGTAATGCAGAATCCTTCTCACTCCTCAGGAGAAAGGCCAAAGAGGCGAAGAAGACAAAAAAGAAAAGAGTTAAATAGGACTATTCTAAGACTCCTTTCAATTATTTTCGCCATAATTCTAACACAAACTTCATGTCGTTACCCATTGGTAAACCACCTCAATTTGATAGGGTGAACTATACCAAGTGGAGGTACAACATGAGGTATCACCTATTTTCGCTCCACCTGAGCATTTGGGATATTGTTTGAACAGGTGCTGAATATCCAGATAGTGATGACGATGAAGAACTCACTCTGGAACAAGAACAAGATTTCCACCGCAATGCTCAAGCGGTGACGGTTCTTCTCTCATCATTCAATCAAGAAGAGTTCAACAAGGTTGATGGGTTGAACTTGGCAAAGGAAATTTGAGATACTCTTCGAGTTGCTCATGAAGGCACCAAGACCATAAGAATTGCCAATATTGAGATAATTGAGGGAGAATTAGGAAGATTTGTGATGGAAGACAATGAGACCCCTCAAGAGATGTACAACCGGCTCAAGATTCTCGTCAACATGGTTAGAGCCTATGGAAGAAAAAATTAGAGTGATCATGAGGTTGTCAAGAAGATGATTAGGGCTTATACGGTTAGGAACACAACTTTGTGTACACTAATTCGTGAGAGCCCTAACTACAAGAAGATGACCCCCGATGAAGTGCTTGAAAAGATTATCAACCATCAGATGATGGAGAAGGAGGCACAATATGTAAAGAGTTTGTCAAAGGGCACCTCCAGCTCAAAGAATCAGGACATAGCACTCAAGCCTAGCAAGAAGAGCAAAGGCAAGAAAATAGTTGAAGAAAGCTCAAGTGATGAAGATGAAAGTTCCGACTTTGATGATGAAGACATGGCTCTCTTTGTCAAGAGATTCAAGAAGTTCATGAGGAAGGAGCGCAATTACCGTGATTACAAGAGGAAAGATAAGCTCACGATAAGAGGTAAAAGAGTTTGCTACAATTGTGGAAAGTATGGGCACTTTATTGCTAATTGCCCACATGAGAAGAAAGAAGAAGATGATGGCAAGAAGAAGGAGAAGTGCTTCAACAAGGATAAGAAATTTTCAAAGAAGAAGTACAGCGGTGAAGCCCATCTAGGAAAGGAATGGGACTCAAATGAAGAAAGTTTCGATCCAAATGATGAAAGCATTGCTATATTTGCCATCAAAGAATCTTCATCAAGCAAGTCTCTCTTCACCAACCTCAACAAGAGCAAAAGCACTACTCACAAATGCTTGATGGCAAAGGAAGGCAAGTGTAAGGTAAAAACCAAATCCAACCTCCCTCATAAATATGTTAGTAGTGATGTGAAATTAGAAAGAGATAGTGATGATGAGGCATTGCTTAAAGGCTTAAGTAAAAATGCCATCACTAAAATCAAAATGCTTATGGATCAAATAGATGAGAGGGATGAGATTTTTAAGAATTAAGAAGACTTGCTTATTCTTGAAAAGAAGAGAAACCTTGAGCTTGAGAATCTCCTAACACTAGAAAAGAGTAAAAATAAAGAGTTAGATCAACAACTTGCTTCATACAAAGAGACTTGTAAAAGTCTTGAGAGTTCAAGTGGTTCTCTTCAAGGAGACTATGATGCCTTGAAAAAGGCCCGTAAAGACTTTGAAGTGCAATTTGATACTGTTTGGTCTAACTCTAAACCTAAGAATGCACCTAGCTTAACTAAAACTTCCAAACATTGTGCTAGATGTAAGAATATTGACCTTGAAGTTTGTGCTACTAATGTTAAATTGATTCATGACTTGAAAGATCAAGTGAAAACTTTGGAAGGGCAAGTTCATCAAAATAAGCAAGAGCTTGACAGTAAGAAGGTTGAATATGCAAGAAGTGCATATTTGAATACAAAGCGCTCTTATGTCAAGGACGGTATTGGCTATGTTCATAGTGGAAAGCAAAATACAAGAGAATTCAAGAACGGCCAAGAGTTCCTAAAATTCACAAAAGAGAGAACCTACCAAAAGAAGCAAGCCAAGACCAAAGTCACTAATGATCTTTCTAAGTTTTATGATCATCATGCTAATGCTTCTCATAGTATGCCCATTCTATTTCAAACTTTTGATGCATCATATGTTCTCTTGAAAAACAAGCATGGTAGAATAATTGCTAAGTATGTTAGGCCACGCAACAAGAACTCAAAAGCTTGTGTGTGGGTGCCTAAGACTCTCGTGGCTAATGTGAAAGGACCCAAACAAATTTGGGTACCTAAAAACAAGGCTTAACTTGTTTTGTAGGTGTACTTCTCCGGTGGATCAAGTTGGGTGCTAGATAGTGGATGCACAAATCATATGACCGGAGAGAAAAGGATGTTCCCCTCTTATAGAATGAAAATTCAATGGAGAGCATCACTTTTGGTGATAATGGACAAGGAAGAGTGCGCGGTTATGCTAAAATTGTTATCACAACCGAGCATTCTATTTCTAATGTATTACTTGTTGATTTTTTAGACTACAATTTATTGTCCGTTTTACAACTTTGTAAGATACGCTATAATTGTTTGTTCACTAATGAGGGTGTGACGGTTTTTAGAAGGAAGGATGACTCAATTGCCTTTAAAGGTGTATTAAAGAGAAAGCATTATCTCGTTGACTTCTCAATGGACAAGGCTCAACTTGACACATGTTTAATCGCAAAATCCAACAAAGGTTGGTTGTGTCATCATAGGCTAGCCCATGTTGGAATGAGGAATCTTAATAAGCTTTTAAAAGGCGGTCACATCCTAGGACTAACCAATGTTGTTTTTGAGAAAGATAAGCTATGTGGAGCATGTTAAGCCGGAAAACAAGTTAGAGCGCCACATCTCGTCAAAAACATCGTGACAACAACAAGGCCATTGGAATTGCTCCATATGGATCTCTCTAGTCTAATAGCCTACATAAGCATTGGCGGTAACAAATATGGTCTTGTAATTGTTGATGATTATTATCGTTTCACTTGGGTGTTCTTTTTGCATGATAAGAGTGAAACTCAAATAGAACTCAAGAAGTTTTTTAGAAGAGCTCAAAATGAATTCGGCTTAAGAGTCAAGAAGAAAAAAAATGACAATGGAAGCGAATTCAAAAACACTCAAGTGGAGGAGTATCTTGATGAAGAAGGCATCAAACATGAGTTTTCAGCACCCTAATCCCCTCAACAAAATGGAGTTGCCGAAAGGAAGAACCGTACCCTCATAGAGACGGCAAGAACCATGCTCGATGAATACAAGACCTCCGATCACTTTTGGGTCGAAGCAGTGAATACAGGATGTCATGCAACCAACCGGCTCTATCTTCGTCACATCTTGAAGAAGATCCCCTACGAGCTTCTCACCGGTAACAAACCTAACGTCTCTTAATTTCATGTTTTTGGAAGCAAGCGTTATATTCTCAACAAGAAACACAAATCATCCAAGTTTGCTCCAAAGGCGGACGAAGGTTTCTTGCTTGGTTATGACTCAAACCCTCGTGCCTATCGTGCCTTTAACAAAAACTCCGGTTTAGTTGAAGTCACGTGTGGTGCGGTGTTTGATGAGACTAATGGCTCTTAAGTAGAGCAAGTTGATCTTGATGTTTTAGATGATGAAGAAGCTCCATGTGATGCATTGAGAAGGATGGCAATTGGTGATGTACGTCCACGTGATCCACAAGATATCCAAAATGACCCATCCTCCAATGTTGCATCACCTCCAACACAAGATGAAGCCCAAGAAGAAGAAGAGGGCAATGATCAAGGGGGAGATGAAAAAGAAGTGCAAGATTAACCAAGACCTCAAGTGTCACACCCAAGAGTCTATCAAAGTGTTCAAAAGGATCACCCCGTTGACAACATACTCGGTGATATTGAAAAAAGGGTAACCACTAGATCACGAGTCGCTACTTTTTGTGAACATTACTCTTTTGTTTTCTCTTTGGAACCATTTAGGGTAGAAGATGCACTTTATGATCCGGATTGGGCGCCATGGAAGAAGAGTTGAACAACTTCAAGAGGAATGAAGTCTGGTCCTTGATGGAGCGTCCAAATGAAAATGTTGTAGGCACTAAATGGGTGTTCCGCAACAAACAAGATGAGCATGGAGTCATGACAAGGAACAAGGCAAGACTTGTGGCAAAAGAATATTCACAAGTTGAAGGTTTAGATTTCGATGAAACCTTCGCCCCCGTAGCTAGGCTTGAGTCAATTCGTATATTACTTGCCTATGCTACTCACCATGATTTCAAGCTATATCAAATGGACGTGAAAAGTGCATTCCTCAACGGACGAATAAAGAAAAAGTGTACGTGGAGTAACCATCGGGCTTTGAAGATGATGAGCATCCTAACCACATTTATAAACTCCATAAGGCGCTCTATGGGCTTAAGCAAGCTGCAAGAGTATGGTGTGAATGCCTTAGGGACTTTCTCATTGAAAGTGATTTTACAATTGGAAAAGCCGATTCCACCCTCTTCACAAAAATAGTTGATAATGATTTATTTGTGTGCCAAATATATGTCGATGATATAATATTTGGTTTTACTAACAAAACTTTTTATGATGAGTTTAGTAAAGTCATGAAGAAAAGATTTGAGATGTCAATGATGAGAGAGTTGACGTTCTTCCTCAGCTTTCAAGTGAAACGACTCAAGAAAGTGACGTTCATATGTCAAACCAAATACACCCATGACATTCTCAATAAGTTCAAGATGACGGATGTTAAACCTATCAAGACTCCTATAGGGACAAATAGTCATCTTGATCTTGACTTCGATGGAAAAGCGGTGGATCAAAAGGTATATCGCTCTATGATTGATCCTTGCTTTACCTTTGTGCATCTAGGCCCGATATCATGCTTAGTGTGTGTATGTGTGCAAGATTTTAAGTCGCTCCAAAGGAGTGCCATTTAAGGGCCGTTAAGAGAATCTTTAGATATTTAGTTCACACACCAAACCTAAGGCTTTGGTATCTAAAGGGTTTCACTTTTAATCTCATTGAATATTCCGATGTGGATTATGTCGGATGCCAAGTGGATAGAAAGAGCACATCGAGAACTTGCCAATTTTTGGAAGATCTCTTGTATCTTGGTCCTCTAAGAAACAAAACTCCGTTGCCCTATCTTTCGTCAAAGCCGAGTACATAGCTGCGGGTAGCTATTGCGCCCAATTGCTATGGATGAGACAAACCCTTAAGGACTTTGGTTACTTTGAGAACAAAGTTCCTCTCCTATGTGACAATGAGAGTGCCATCAAGATTGCTAATAATCCTTGTGATCATAACCGCACAAAGCACATAGACATTCGGCACCATTTTTTGAGAGATCATACACTAAAAGGGGATATGAAGATATTCTATGTACCCACAAAAAATCAATTGACTGATATTTTCACCAAGCCTCTAGATGAGAAGCGCTTTCGTGAGCTTAGAAGTGAGCTTAATATCATTGATTCTCGAAATGTGACTTGAAGTAATGCACATCTGATTGTTATTTTCTATTTGCAAAAATGTTGAGTGATTTTCAAAGTATTTTATCGTTCGTAGTCTTAGGATCAACTTTATTGTAAAGTGATCATTGCTTTGATTGTTGATTGTTGCTGATCACTTTATGACAAAGTATTTATATGTTCATATATATATATATATATATATATATATATATATTAGCCTATTCTTGCAAAATCTCCAAAGTTCTATCCAAAATTTCAAAGATTTTTTTGAATTTCCTGCTCCTGTCCAGAGAAGGCTCACCGGACTGTCCGACACTTTGTCGAAGTGTCCGGCGGCTCTTGTCGCCGAACCCGAGAAGGCCCACCGGAGCCTCCAACGTTGTGCCGGATAGTTTGGTGGTTGGAGACTCCGCACTTCGCCGGAGTGTCTGTTGGCCTGGTGGTATTTAAACCTCTGCGGGTCCCACTTCCAACGTTCATCTCCTATTTGCCTTCAACAGTCCCCAATGCGTCTCTCTCATCCCAAAATCACCACTCTTCAAATCCTTCGGATCGGACAGAGTCCTCGCAAGGGATTGATCTCCAAGACTCCTTGAGGCTTCCTCACGCATTCACCATCGGATCGAGGCTCAAACAAGGTATTTCGATCGAAATCCAACTTTTCCTGATCTCTCTCCGTAGACCATTCTAAGGGATTTCCTTCTGTGAATCATCTTGTTTTCATGTATCCTTGTGATGCCGAAAGTTTGGTTGCAATGCCTCGGATGGTTAGAGAGATCTCATCGATTCTTGCCAAGAACACGAGGGACCGAAACTGGCAACTTGCCGGAGGTTCCGATACACCGGAGTATCCGGCACAGTGCCGGAGACTCCGGCTACCGGACTGTCCGGCACGTTACCGGAGACTTCGGTGCGTCAGTGATTTTGCACAATTTTTCATACCTTTTTGTCCTATCTTGTCATTGATCTTAGTGGTTCTTCTACTCTTTTGTTGATAGATGGTTTGTGAAAGGAGAGCTCAACCTCAAAATGAGCCGGAGATTGAGAGCGAGCATGAGGAGGAGTGTCTCAAGCGCAAACGAAAGGTTGCAGGCTCCAAAAAGCAATCTAGGAAGGACCAAGGCATTGTTATTCGAGATTTTGCTCCTGGTACCACTTTACCATTATGGAGGAGTACTGGAGGAGGTCTTGGCAAGGGAAAGGGAGTTGCTAGTCGGCAAGGCACTGCTTTTGATGATCAGTTTACTCCCCATCCTTTGAGTACTAAGGTGCACTATACAGTGACAGATCCTAAGTTTGAGAATTGGAAACGTTTTGTGTATCCAATGAAGCCTATCAACTATACGAAGGGTTCTCATGATTTAATTACCAAGAGGTACACCAATCCTTATTCTTTGGAGAGACAGTCTGGCTGTGCTGATTACAGGTTTCATAACCTCTTTCACATGGATTGGTACAAGTCTGTGATTGTGGATAAGAAGGTCAAAACAACTCTTATGAAGTGGATAGACTGGAGTTACATGAGTGTAGCCGAGGATCCTATTTTTGATTAGATTATTAAGGCTTGTGAGCAGAAGGGCTGCAAGGACATCATAGGGCTCAAGCAAGATTGGTGTGATGAGATAATTGCTCAGTTCTACACTACTTTCTAGATTGACAGGGATAGAGATGAGCCTATTCTCCACTGGGCACTAGAGGGCAACCGCTACCAAGTCTCCTACTCACAGTTTGCTGCATATTTTGGTTTTGGTCAGGAGGACTTGGGGAAGCACAAGATTCATTCTGAGTGGGTTCTTCTTGATGGAGAGATAGCCTTTCTCTATGATAAAAGTCTTGGACCCATCAGTATTGGGAAGGTGCACGGGATGAAACCTTTCTTCAAGTATCTCAACTCCTTGTTCCGTGTCACCTTGTGCCCTCGATATGAAGATGCCTCGAGTGTTATGCAGATGGCAAGGAACTTGCTCTACTGGATGCAAGACATAGATGCCACTCGAGGGGGTTTCAGTGTTTTTGATTTCATCTTTCAGGAAATCATTGTCACTTCGACCACACCGATCCGGAGCTGCAGCTATGCTCTTTACATCATGTATATGATCCACCCTTACATCATGTATATGATCTACTCTTTGCTCAATGTCCAACTTTACTGTGAGGTAAAGCACAATCCTTATCGCATTCAGACCACTGGGACATCCACTGGATCTACTTCTCGTGCAGCAGCTCCATCTTCTAGAGGTGATTTCTCTTCGCATGAGCCTTCCACACAACCTTCTCACGGTGCTTCCAAGAAGTACCATAAGTCTTATTCTTCTTCCTTCAATGCTCGGGCTCTCAAGGCAGTCTTTAGCGTGTGAACTCACAATGTTACCGAGATTAGAGAGTATCGCCGCGAGACCCGAGAGCAATTCCAATCTCTAGGGGCAAGACGAGATCGGATTGCTTCTCATCTTAACATCAACATTTCTCCTCTCTGCGAGTATTCGGATTTCCCTCCTCCTCCTATCTTTGACAATCCTTGGGATCCTCTTGCCTATGCTCAACGGTTGGTCCAAGAACATGAGCAAGAGGGTGGAGCTGAAGCAAGTGAGGAAGAAGGTGAAGAGGATGTTGCAGCTGCCGCGGGAGAAAGTGAAGGAGAAGGCGATGAAGAAGAAGGTGATGAAGATAGCGACGACACACCTTGAGCTTACCACTTTGTATTCTTTTCTCTTTTTGGTGATGTAATGCCAAAGGAGGAGAAGATATCTATCATGGCATCCTTCTTTATTTTCGGGCTTATATTATTGTAATGATGGACATATAAGACTTGTGTGAATGTTAGTATAAGACAATGTGATTTGTGATTTGTAATAACTATATTTGTACTCTATTTGTGAGATTTGGTTATTATGTTGCCACCAATGATATGTCGCTTATGATATGTGGTGGTGTAATGGTGAAATGTTCTTTTTGATCTTCATATACTTGTTGTGTGGATATTTATTGTCATATGCATTACACTTGTTATGTCCACACACTTGTTGCACCCCACGGATGCTTGGATATAGGGGGAGCTCTCATATTTTCTCTCAAATATGTGCATTTTGAAATGTTAAAGCCAAAATAAGGAATTCAAATACATGCACACATTTAGGGGGAGCTTCATTTATCATAAGCATCCAAAATCATTGATTATATATTTGTTTGAAGCTTTGAAAGGGTTGTCATCAATCACCAAAAAGTGGGAGATTGAAAGTGCATCTAGGCCCTATAGTGGGTTTTGGTGTATGATGACGAACCATTCAAAGAGCTAATGACATTTGTTAAGTGCATTGACAACCGAGAAGATTCAAAAAGAAGAAAAGAATATTGAAAGAAAAAGAAGACCCCTCAATTTTCTTGCATCAAGTCATGGAGCCTTTTCTCATGGACGAATACTAGTTTTTATCAATTCTCGAGTCTAGGTATGCCATACTATCAAGGGAGACTCAAATTGAGGTCTTAAAGTGCCAAAAATGCTCAAATCTTGGCCTAACCTGAGATTTCTTATCGGAGTATCCGGCACATTACCGAAGTATCCGATAAGGCTTACTGGCTTTACCTGAGAAGGCTCATCAGAGTGTCTGAAAAAGTGTCGGAGACTTCAGTGGCCTAGCAGCCTGCACCCGAGAGGGCTCACCGGAGTATCCGACACAGTACCGGAGACTCCGGTGGCTCAAGCTATGCCAACCCGACAGGCCTCACCAGAGTATCCGGCAATTTTTTGGAGACTCCGGTGGACCGGAGTTTTCAGCACAATGCCGGAGTGTTCGGTCAGTTAGAATATGGTCCAACGGCTCCTTTTTGGAGCCTAAGTATTTATACCCCCTCAACCCCTTTTGAGAAGGCTGGCGACTCACACTTGTTTACAACACTTTTGAGCTTCAAAAACACTCTCCCACTCCTAAGATTTGAGCTAGGGATTGTGAGAGAAGTGCTTCCATTCTAATTCAGCATTTGCAGCATCGTCGAGCTTCGATTCGAGTTTGTTACTCTTAGAGCTTTTGCTCCTATACGGCTAGGCGTGCCCAGGAGCTCCCAACTTGTGTGGTGATGCTCGAGAAGTTTGTTCACCCCTTCTTCAAAGGGATTTGCTAGTGGAGAACTCAACTTCACCTTTGTGGTTGGTTGAGTGAGAGAAAGGATCGAGTGAGATTCGGTTCTTTGTGAACCTCTCAACGGAGACGTAGAGTTCCTTCGTGGACTCAAACTTCAGAGTAAAATCTTGTGTCTCCTTGTGCTCTTCATTCTTGCAAGTTCATATTGTTTTTGTTGTTCATATTCATAGATTTACTTCGATCTCCTTGCTCTCTAGTCTTAGCTTGTTTAATTGCTTAGATCTACTTCCTATATTATATTCTAGTCTTTTGATTCAAGTAAAATTTGCTAGAACTAGCTAAAACTTACTTATATTCAAATTTCATCAAAAGTGCCTGTTTGACCGGAGTGTCCGGTAAGTTACCGAACAGTCCGGTGATCAGAGTATCCGGCACTTTACCGAAGACTCCGGTGGTCTGAAAGTTCGTTGAGTTTGATTTTTTAGGAATTATTTAGGTTGCGTATTCACCCCCCCCCCTCTAGGAAACTTTCACTTTTTCTTTTCCTTTTTCTTTCTTTTCTCTTTTTGTCTCTCACTGTTTTTCTAGAAGGAATGAAAACAGAGATAAAAAATACAGATAGCAAATATCAGGCCTCTTTTTTGATTGCGACATGCTCTAGTGGATTTTTTGGCAAGTGTGGATCCGTTGGAAAGATAACACAAAGATCTTTTGAGATTGTGTAAAAACGTTACAAACAAACAACGGATCACAGAGATATAGTCGCTTTCTTCCGCAACAAAAACTGGTAATTGAATCTGCAACAAACTCAAATCTGGATTGATTTTTTTCTATTATAGATACGAGCCAAACATAACAAGAACTTGAAACTCTAATAGATTAAACGCTAAGACCAACAACACAACATGATGATGCAACCACGAATTCAACAACCAAATTACCGAAAAGAATGATGCACAAGCTCAAAGGTCTAGGACAGCGAGAATGATTCAAGATTTTTTTGTATGACTTTTATGTGGACAGCGGGAATATGAATTAAACGACAAAAAAAGAGGGGCAAATCTCACCGAGCAACCTAGAAGCTGATACCACTTGATAAGATTTGATGTGCGCAATCTTTCGATGAGCTGATAACTATCGATTTATTGGTGCCGACCCTAACGATTCGACTACAAACGAATAGGTCGTGTGCGCCTTAGCAATCATAGAACTAACTTCGAATGGTTATTGACCCTGCTGGAACAGCAACATCAACCTGATCATGAAGATCAATTCCTGCAGTCAATCGAAAAACAAGCAAGAACGAGATGAACAAGCACTGAATTGCTAGATAAAAATATGAGTTCAATCTAAAACAACAAAAGGTGCGGTTCCGATGACAAAAAGACGGGCGGTCTAGTCGACACGTTCGCTGCAAGCGAAGTAGTGGCGGCGAAACTTCAATCTATCAAAATTCGAGTGTTCTTGGTGGTGGCTGAGGCCTTTAGATAGAGTGGAGGACAATCAGAGGGTGATGAGATTGTCCTCAAACCCTAGTACGCGTCTCCAATGGGGTACTTGATATACGGACCAACGGCCTAATTTGGGGTGACAAAACGGCTTCTATATTAAAATGATGATTGGCTCTGACTTCGATGTGATATAAAGGTGAGATTGGATCCACTCGAAAGTATACTTGATGAGCTTTGCAGAATGTACTTAAACACTCAAATTGAATTTTATATGAAGTCGTGGCTTTTGTTGCAAGTTTATACTGTTTTGCAGTCATAATCTACCGTGTGTGAATATTTCCATTGATGTACTCATCAAAAATATGATCCACATCACTTGCACCAAGGCATTCAAGCGCTATCTGCTTGGGCTGGGCACACCACGTCGGTTGTTTCGTGTTAACTTCAGTTCCCCACACCTAAGTAGAGTTGACAACCTGAGTAGGGCTAACAAGGAACGGAAATAGTGGGAAAAGCACACTAACTGTTTATTTTCACATTTATAACAATATGGAAGTGAAACTAGAAAAGCTGGAACCAAAAATGAATAAAATGAGTTCGGACTTTCGAAAGCAAAGGAATCTATACAGGTGTATATATATATATATATATATATATATATCATAATCAGTTGATAATTGATATTAAGTCAAAAACATTGAATTAATAATGGGTAAATTCCTTATTAGCCATCCAAAAAACTTGTTGTTCTTTATCAGCCACTTAAAATTTTAAATTTTCTTATCAACCACTAATGTTAACTTTCTTTCCGTCACTCTTATACATTTGGGTACTTAAAAAAGACTTTTCTGCCCTTCTTTCAATTTTTCCTAAATTTTATCATTACTCATGTTACTTATTTGGTTTTGGGGCATCTATAATTTCACAAGGAAAAAATTTTACTTACAATTAAAATTCAAATTCAAATTTTAAAATTTAATCCGAATAATTTTATTTCCTTTTAAGCTCGTGAGACATAATGTGAATTTGTGAGATAAAATTGATTCCTATAATATTCACTAAAATGAGTAATGAGAAAACTTTGTGAAAAAATGATTGAGAGGCAGACAAGTGTTTTTCAAGCCTCTAAATGTATAAGAGTGGTGAATAAAGAAAGAAAGTTAATATTAGTGGTTAATAAGGAAATTCAAAATTTTGAGTGACTAATAAGGAATCAAAAAAAATTTCGATGGCTAATATGGAAATGACCCAATAATAAATTAAAGTAGCAATCTATATATCAATAGAATAAATAATTACAACAACGGCAAACATGTCTATATAACACATAAGTACCTAGTTTTATAGGTACATGTCATATGTGTTTTGCATAGTTTGCATCAATTAAACTTGGATTGCTTGAGTCATAATTGTAATTTTAATGATTAATAGATATGAAACTTCTGTTCACATAAAAAAAAAGAGATGGACGGCGAGGATCAAGTGAACAAAATAACCAAATGGGTTCATTTTTATGATGATGTGGCTTCATGTGGTTGTAGAGAAATGAGTTAATGTTGCTTAGTAGGTTATGTTTATATAAATATAGAAGATATAAGAAATTATCATGGCTCTGCATTTTTATTGGAATCATGCGTTGGGATATGTTGTCAGAATATCATTAAGATTTAATGAATGGTAAATATAGTGTATGTTTCTATTTTGATTATTTTAATACAGTATATAAACATGGCGCTGCATTTTTTTGAAATCATTTGTTATGTTGTAAAAATATCATTATGGTTTAATGAATGGAAAATATACTGTCTGCTTCATTTGAATCTAGAAATATTTTGTTCAGGCAGTTCTTTGTGTTTTAATTACTACTAATCAGGCAGATCTTTGTGTTCTAATTACTATTAGTTTAGATAGATTCAGATGACAGAGTTTACATGTACAAGGGTGTTAATAGATTTATAGATCTAAGGTTACCCTCTAAACTTCTTTTTGTTAAAAAAATATTTTTCAAACGTGGAGAAGATTTTGAAAACTTTTTAACTAAAAGTTTGAAAGGTAACCTTACAGTCACTAGTTTACACCATACACATGCACAACGCTGAGTAAAGTGGAGTTTATATGTATAGTTTGGATTAGGATCAACTAATTGTCATAGTGGGGCTTGTCTAGGGACCCGGATCTTCAGTGTTGGTAACTGTTGGATCACTGGTATGTGGACCCAAAGCAACCGGCAGTGCCCCACAGACCACAGTTACGACTGATCCCTTGTTTGGATGCTCGCTGGGTGAACATGATCACCTGGAAGATAAAGGGTGTCCTTTATTTATAGAAAACAGAATTAGAAGTATATCATAACTGGTAAAAGGTTAATTACTCCGTATCTTATATGAGATATTCAAGATTCCGGAGTTGTTGCATAGTGACGAAATATACTGAATTGATGTCTTATAAAACTGTAGCACTTTTTCAATTCCAAATCTGAGTACCAGCACCTGCAATTAATGCAACCGCTCAACAAAAAATAAGGTCTCATTTGAAATGCAGAATTTTCGCAAAAATTATCTCATAAGAATTTGCTAGAAAAAACGCAAGAATCAGAAAAAATTTCTTTGTTCCAAAATAGGCTTAAACAAGAAAGCAACAGTAGTTATGTGTCTTGTAAACGGTGGTAGAGAGTAGAGAGAGCACCCAGCAATACGTAGAGTATGTACTATCCTCTTCGATCAGCACGTTCAAAATCGTCACCCTTCGGGGCCCGCACGAAAACATAACATCCCACGTTGTCCGAAATGGACGCACCTGGCGTGCGTCATCGTCTGACCACTTGCTGGCGTCATCCAGTAAACACACTCGCTGCGATCAGGCCCAGCATCCCCCAGACATCCCCGTCGCCACCACCCGCGCAGTCGGATGCGTATCTGACGGCCACGATCGAATGGCGCGCAAGGGCGCGTGCCGAAAATTCAGTAGCCCGCGCTCTCGACGGTGAACCGTCGCGTCCCTTCGCGCTGTGCCCTAACCGGCGCCCATTGATGACGGATGACGCCCGTATAACCCTCTCGATTCGACGCCGCCGTCGGACAGACGCTCCACTGCGAAACCGCGTGGCTTTGTTGTTCGGACCGGACCAAACACTAGATTCCCTTCCTCCACCGTTCTCCGGCCATTCCACCAGTCGCCATGGCCTATGAGCGGTACGACGCCGACGGGGATGTTAGCCGGTACCTGCGGAGCCCTGGCCTGGAGTCGCACCTACTCGACGTGCCTGCACCCGAGGCCAACAATCCCGGCGCCGGCAGCGGCGGCCAGATCCAAAATGCTCCGGCCGTCGATGCCCATCCGGCGGTAGTGCAGATACAGAACCAGGCGCCGGAGGCGATGCTCGGTTTCCAGGGTCCTGGCGTCGACGCCGAGCAACACCAGGCGCCGGTGATTCTCGGGTTCGATGGGGCGACCATCGACGTCAGCAGTCATGGACAGCACCAGACGCCGGAGATGATCGGCTTCCCGCAGCCGACAATCGACGTTGGCCAACACCGGGCGGCGATCATCAACGCCAGGCAACACCAAGCGACGGCCGCCGGCGTCGAGCACCACCTCTCACCGGCATTTGGCTTCGCGGCACCGACGGCGGCGGACATCGAGCACCACCTTCCTGCGCCGGCGTTTGGCTTCTACCCGCTGACTGTCAACGTAGGGGGCCACCCGGTGCCGATATTTGGGTTCCAGTCGCTGCTCCTAGGCGTCGACCTCGCCGTCGAACATCACGAGGCACAACTGCTTGGCTTTCCGGGGCCGAACGTCGACGTTGGCCACCACCATCTGGTGCCGCCTTTCGGATTCCCGCAGGCAGCGGCTATGGAAGTCGGGCGTCACCAGGCAGTACCGATGTTCGGCTTCCAGCACCAGCCCGCCATGGATGTTGTGCATCACCAGGCATCACCGTTATTCGGCCACCAGGTGCGTACCAACGACATCGAGCCCCAGCAGGCATCGCCGTTTGTCTCCCAGGCTCCGTCCATCGGCGCTGCGCCCCATAATCAGGGGCCGGCAATGGACAACGTCGAAGACCACCTGGTGCCGGTCATGGATGACGTTGAGCACCATCAAGCGCTGCCGGACACGGAAGACATAGAGCACCATGAATCGTCGGACATGGAGGTCGTCGAGGACCTTGAAGAGCCGGAAACGGATGACGTTGAGCGCTACGAAGAAGCGCCAGACATTGATGACGTCGATCAAAACCAGGCGCCGGCGCTGGATGGCTCCGAACACCACCAGGCACCGGCCACTGACGTACAGCCCACGGAGATGCCGGCGCCTGAGGAGGCAAATGACGGCGTCCCTGAGCCAACTCTGGAGGAGCAGGAGGCCGGCACTGACAAGTATGATTGGGTGGGTGAAATGCTCGCCGAACCCCCTCGTTTTATTCTTTCTTCACCTCCACGCCCGTCTAGGGCGGAAGAAACCCCTGTGGAAGATGGCCCTGCCTACGTTCCTTTCGTCCAGGACCAAATGGACTGCACCAGGTGCTGCAAAACGCACGAGCTTCTTCATGAATCTGGTAATTACCCCGGTGGCATTGTACATACGCACATGATCTTCTAGCTTCTGAAATTGATCGATCGACCTGTTATATTTCTTGTGCACCTGTGCAGGAGGCCACAAGCTGCGGTTCGTCGTGCACGTTGGGGATCAGGGCGTGTTCCAGCATGCGATCCTCTATCGCAAGAGCGCTGATGCTGATGGCAAGTCCCAGACACTCTATGCTGAGTAAGTGACTTGATATAGCCAAAAGACCGACTGACTGAATAATTCAACCATGCATACACTTCGTATCATATACGATAGCAAACGTATGTGACGATGAGAAACATACATGAGGTTGGAAATACTAATTTTTTGCTCTTGTTTGGTTCTATAAGTTTACGTAATCGGTCACATCGATCAGTGAAGGAGTTCATCAACAGCAGTGTGGAGATTCTGAGAAAACTCGGAAACTGCGGGAAGCTGCAAAACAAATTTTCATACATCGGCACAGCTCCACCAAACAACAACAACTTGGATGCGGAGCTTGAAGCCAGTATGCTGGGAAACATTTTCACTGCTGTAAATGGTGTGGAACTTATTTAGTTATATAATTGAGCATAATTATTCACATTCACATCATAGGTACAAAAAATTCTGTGGTTAATGAATCTGTTATTCCATGTGTAGTTGTTGGAGCGGCCCCAGGATCTTCTTCTCAGCCGGTTGTGCAGGATGAGCAAAACAACAATGCCCCTGAAGCTCCCTCTCATGATTCTTCTCCGCCGATCACTCAGCCAGAAGAAAACAACAATGCTGGAAGAAGACTCAAGCCTGTCAAAAATCTTGGGTTCACTCCTGACATACTGGAATCATCTCAAGTAGAACCGTATGATCCCAAGTCCAGTACGGGTGTGTTGTTGTACCCAAGTATGCTTGAGAAGATACATGGAAGACAACAAGCGAGGGAGTCTAATCTGACCTTCGGGGATGTATCCAATATGCTTCAGCAGATGGTGGACGAAACTGCCACAGAACCAGATTTTTCATCTATGATGATTTTCAAACAACTTTGTCGCAAAGACAAAACATACCGCAACCACACACGCAGAGTAAGCTTTTGAAACGTGCATCTCTATTGGAAAATATATGTACTGCTAATCTCGTAATCTGTTTTTCACGTCATTTTGTTGATTGTCACAGATAAAAGATCTCAACAGAAAGATCATTGACCTCAAGACGTCTCTCAATCAGAGTGCAAGTGCTCATGAACTGTTCTCGATCAAGCAGAAGGCATTAATGCACAAGCAGGAGAAAGAAGATATTTTTACCATGATCGATATGGGTCTGCAGGAGTGCGACGAGGAAGATTACGGCGATGCTGCTGGCCCATCCAGTAGCTAGTAGCCCGATTCCCATTGCATTTGTTACTTCATTTTTGTATGAGATCTCATGAGGTTCTCTAAAAATTAGGTGGCAACAAACACAAACATAGCCATAATTTGTTTAGTGGTTTTCAGGAAATCGAGGTGTTGGCTTATTGCAGGGTGTGCATCAGCAACGTTACCATGATAATAATATATACATTCAGCTACTATGTAGTAACATTTATGTTGCAAATTCTGAAAAAACTCATGCTGCTAATCTCGCTCTTTAATTTCTCTCGCCATTTCATTGCCAAGTAAAAATAATTGAAATTACCATCGCCATCAGTACGTAGCATGGAGATCGTTTCGCAAATGCTGTATATAGCATCATGTTGATGAAGATCGTTGTTAATTTTACTTAGACAATGAATGCTAGATACAATTGCATATATTAAATTAAGGTTTCTCTTACTGGCCTTGTCCAGTGACGGAGACTAGTCTAGCGATAATGTTTTCCTATTTTTAGGTAAGGGAGATTCACTAATTCCACCCAGCATGGTTACAATCATCCTCGATCAGGTCACTCGGAGATAATTGAGGGTTTATGTGCCACTCCAATGTTTGCTCTTGCGAAACCTGTCTAGCACACTCATGAGCTACTGCCTTATTAAAAGATCTAGTTGCATAAGGTTTGCTGATTATGCTGTGGGAGATGTTGTCTTATCAATGTTCCTGGCTGTGAACTTATTCCGCATTGTCACCATGCAATGGACTAATTCATGTTTGATTAAACTCTGCATGCCTCTTATGCTCCACATGCGTCACAATTTTCAATCTTTTCAATGTGCTGCCAGTGAACAACTTAGCGCTCCTGGAAGAACTCATGTAAAACCCTCCACCAGTACACTTGCACCTTGGCTAGCACCTCCAACGTCCAAGATAAATATCCATTTACGATCCGATAATGTTCCTGGGTGTGGTACTGCGGTCATCTTTCTGTCTCCGTTGATATCCAAGCAGATGTAGGCTAATCGAATATGTTCCAAGCTTCCCATATGCCCTTGACCAGAAATCATCACCCGAGCGGTTGAAACGGACATATGAGAAGCTTTCTCGCGCATATTTCTCGTTCCATTGGCCACATGTTGAAAGTGTTGCAGCAATAATGTTATCATGGTGACAATATACATTCTGCTAGTATGTCGCAGCTTGTATCACAACCGGAATGCCCCTGTTTGCCGAGTGTCAAGGGCACTCGACAACAGGCCAAAAACACTCGACAAAGTGTTTGTCGAGTGCCACCCACGGCATAGGCCACTCGATCTACCTTTTGACGGCAAAGAGCCGTTTGCCGAGTGTTTTTTGAGTGCTTTTTAGACCCTCGAAAAAAAAAAGTAGACCGAACGGGTAAAAAACAGTGACAGAAACTTTGTCGAGTGCCTGCATGTGACACTCGGTAAACTCTTGTTTTTTACGAAGTGCCAGGCTTACGACACTCGGCAAACACTTAATGTTTTCTGAGTGTCTTAGGTGAATGTTTGCCGAGTGTTTTTTACGTAGACACTCGGCAAAATATGAGTCAGTCGACAAAATATGTTTTCGAAATGCACAAACCTGTTAAAATCACACATATGTCACATCACGGGTAGTTTATATAAACCAGAAGCATATAAATCATATCACAGGCAATTTATATAGACCACAAATATATAAATCACATCACATTCAGTTTATATAAACAAGTCTCACACAAAACACAATAAACATCTATCATATTCCAATAGCTTCACACACTGATCAACTACGAGGCCACAGCGACGTATGAGGCGCTTGATTCGATGCCGCCGATTGATTCTGTACAAAGAAGAAGAGATTGCATCTGTTAAACAAGATTTAAAGTAAAAACAAGCAACTTAAAACATTTACACTCACAGGAGTAGTTGCAGGAGGAGGTGAAGGAGGAAATAGCTCTGGTGGCAGAGGTTGACCCATCCTCTCGCTAAGACTTTGCATCCAGTGGAACATCTGCTCCATCTTCTGCCGCTCGCCCTCTTGCCTCTGCCGATCTGCCTCTATCCTCGCCGCCATCTCCTCCCTTAGCCTCCTCTCTTCTGCCAGCTCGGCCTACAATATTTCACCTCAATGTTACAATGCAAAGCAAATGTATGTAAAAATTAAAGAACGATGAATAAAGCAGAAGTAACCTGAAGTGCCTCCATCTGGGACTGTGCAGTAGCTGGTCGTGGGCGTATGACCGGGCTTGAACTCGTGGTACTCGAATCTGAGAGAGAGTGGGAGTGCTGGCCGTGTCGAGTGTGCTGTCGCCAATCCAGTACCGCCCGTGCTTCTTGCCTCTTCCTACCCTCATGATGACTTCTCCATCAAGGTCCTGGGTGCTTGGATCGTACTCTTGCCCATAGATCTTTCTTGCCATCTCAGTGTACTCACTGAGGTGACTGTGGACGGTTGCATTGCTGTACGCTGAGAGCGGGTCCTCCGGGTTGTGGTCGACGTCGGACGTCGCCTTGCCCTTGTGGGCCAAAGCCCATGCCATGAACTAAGAGCAAGACTGACAACCATGTGACAAGGACTAAAAAAAAATAGCAAGATGAGTAGAAATTATGTAGAATTGAGCGTTACAATAAAGAAATGAATTTGCTTACCCATCTAGCCGCGTATTCGTCGAGGCTACAGTTGCCTTGATGGTGTGGTGCACCTAGCATCATCAAATGACGCTCCCGACAAGCGTTGTGCGTCTCCTCCCACTCGGCGGCGTACCACTTATTCACCATCTCTTCCCAGCACTGGAGATGCTGGGCACACCACCACGAAGGCACCTATACGTCATTAAGTATATGACATATAAGAAGATCAAATTAAGCGTACTAAATCTCAGAAGAAAGCAGTATTAATATTTTATATTTAGCTGCAGGTATTCTTCCCGGGTCATCGTCATGGTTCTTGCTTGAGTTTTGGTGATCTTCGTGCCAAAGTATGTAGCATGGTATGTTAAAATGGCCTGGACGCGCGCCTCGTAATGCATATCCTTGACGAGCTTGACACAGGCCTTGTGAGCCACAGTAGCCGCCTTAGCCTCATATCCGTCCTAGTATCTGAAAAAATCCTGCATATAGAGACGATGTATCCAGTCATTATTTAGCAATGTCAAATGAAAACTAAATGTAGTGCGAGAAAAACTTACCCATAGCTCAGCCGTCACCCGCTTCGCCTTGTTGCAAAGGACCTTGCCATACCGATCTGGTACATCAGGAAAGGCAACGTAGTGGTCTCATGTGTAGGCCGGCTCATGCCCTCCACCATACGCAACCAGGCTCGAAAAGTGTAGCCTGCACAAAAGATCAAGGATGCCATTGACATGGTGTTTATGATCACCTGCAGCCACAAGCGTCCAACCTCTGCCCAAGTGATTAAGATAAATTATTAGTTTCTATTAAGATTTTCAACATATCAAATGGAAAATAAATGACAACTTTTTAAGTTACTTACCTAGCACCAGTGGGTCGAATCAGTGGGTGTATCTCAAGAGGTATCGATCGGGTCGAGAGGGTAGAGGGACCTCGCAACCAGACACCCGACGTTCCAGAGGAAGCAGAACCCCCTGTCGCCTCCTCCTACTCCTCCTGCTCGTCATCCTGCTCCTGCTCCTCCTGCTCCTCATCCTGCTCTTGCTCCTCTTCCTGCTCCTCCTCCTCGGGCAACGACGGAGGTATAGGCGACGGTGGAGCTACAGGTGCCTTGTCTCTCCCTTGATCTCTGCCTCCACCCTTTTCTCAACCCTTGCTGGACCCCTCAGCTGCATCAAAACCTCTTTTGTACAACGATTTTACCTTCCTAAAACCGCCCACTATCTTTGCTCAATCACCTGCAATTAAAAAGAGTAAACAAATCAGAACAGATAAACAAAATGTATTTAGAATGAGATGCAAAAAAAAATAGAAAATAAACTAGTATTAAAAAAGTAAATTAATTATTAGTACGGATCATACATGTATTTAAAATAATCATCATGATCGAGATTAGCTGGATCATAAGTCTCATCATCACTATCACCAATGTCAATATAACCGTGCCCGTGCTTCTAAGGAGGAATGGTGTCATCACTGTCATTGCCTAAATGTAATCGGTTAAATAATTCTAAGTCTTTCACATTATGAACCTCATCTCCAGCGTCCTCGTTGATAGCCCTTTCATTGTCTACTTCCATTCCGATCGCTTCGGTTAGGTCTGTCTCAAAAGTATCTTCTAGCCTATTTTCTTGAAAGAACTCTCCGTCATCAGTCTTCTCAATCCATTCATCGGTCTTCTCAATCCATTCACTGGTCAACGAACCCTGACTTGAACGGCCTGTGTACATCCACTCACGGTTGTCTATCCTCTGACATCTCAGCGAGTGATATAAAAATCAATTTCATCTAGACGATGTTTGTACTATCTAATAGGTGAAGATAAGCCCTAATCCCACACGAGGATGCGTAGATGAGGTTAGTTTCCATGCTCTATTTCTATCCGAGACATAATTTCGGCAGCACCTCCCAACTATGACTAGAATACATGTCCTGAAAGGGAGATTGTGTATCCGGTCACAACAGGGAGGTGATGTCGAAACTCTGTCTCGAATATGAGTAGACCATGAAAACTAACCCCATCTACGCATCCTCGAACTATCCAAAAAACGTGGACAATTCGAAATAGATACGGTTATAGAAATGCAAAAATCTGCATATTTCCAACCGTATCTGTTTCGAACGAAAGACGCCAAACTAGGTTACGTAATCTATGAACATGACAAAAAAAAAGTCTTTTATGTCTCACCTTGCTGTCCTGCAAAGTGACAAGTCGAGGACGATGCAATTAAGTCTCTCTTGCAAAAAAAAAAAGAAAATAATAGCGTCAATGTTGAGCATCTAATACACTGTCTTTCACAGCTGCTCCTCCCTTTCCACCACCACCACCACCTCGCTCAGGCCATAGCGACCATAGCGTCTACCACCACCACCATCACCATGCTCGTCATGGCGACTACCACCACCACCTCGCTCAGGACATACCGACTACTATCACCATGACCACCTCGCTCGCACCATGATAAGTAGCACCACCACAACCACTTCGCTCGCGTCAACTACATATTCAACAACCATAACATAGAAGAAAATTCACCTGAGACGGCCGAGGCACGACGGCGGGGCCGGCCGAGGCGCACACGGACGGGTGTGTGTGTGAGTAACAGTCGAGAAGGGCAGACAAGTCTTCTTATCGTATTGTTTGCCGAGTGCTAGAACGGTTTGCCGAGTGCCAGATCGATTTTGCTGAGTGCCCGAATCCTGGCACTCCGCAAACATCTTGTTTGTCAAGTGGTAAATAGGGTTTGCCGAGCGCCCGGATCCTGGCACTCGGCAAACATAGAGTATTTTTTTTTTGGAAAACCGCCAGGTTTGCCGAGTGTCCAGCTTACGGCACTCGACAAAGACTGTGTTTGCCGAGTGTCCACTGGCTGACACTTGGCAAACCGTATTTGTATTTTATTCTTTTATTCTTTTCTATAACGTGTTTTACTAAATTTATTCGAATGTGCTTTGAAAATACCTCGTCAAATTCACTAAACAATGCATATTCCATTGCACGAATATTAGGCCATTATTTCATGCAGTTATAACTTAAAATCAATTTATACCAATTAAAGTTCTATAATTGTAGTAAATTGATTAAAATTATCAAACGGATCCGAAAATTCACCAAAATTTCACATAAAACAATCTATGTTAGTTATTTCCTATACAAAAAGTTTTGAAGTGAAACCTCAACTCGACCATCACTTTAACTCTAAATCTCAAATAATCCTTCTCAATAGTAAGATTCTTGTTTGGAGATGCTTCGATATGTAAGCAGCGTACGTACAACTTGTGTGAAACGCGTTCAATTTTTTATCACATGTTCCATATATAATATCATGAGATCTTGACAAATCTCATAATTTTCAGACTTTGTTTGTTTTTTATACAATTTTAAAACAATTCGGCCACACATTTATGGTCATGTTTCATGGACAAAGATGTTCAAAATTTTCTATTATTTCTCGAATAAGGCCTCACATTAGACTCAATAAGAGGAATATAATTTTTTATTCATTTTATTGCATTATTCGAATCACTTGTAGTTCAAATTTGACTTATCTCTAAAAATTCTATTAAATGAAATAAATTAACTAAATATAGCAAAAAGACCAAAAAATATACCAAATTTTAACATAGAGTAGCATACACAGTATGTGGGCAGCAAAAAAATGTGAGGGCAGGTGAGAAAAAAAATCAAATTCTTTGCCGAGTGTCCACAAAAAACACTCAGCAAAATATACATTTGTTTGCCGAGTGTTCTCGGAATACACTCGGTAAACATTCTTTTTGCCGAGTATGAGCGGCAGGCACTCGGTAAGCTGTAACGGTCGCAAACGAACATTAGATTTGCCGAGTGCAGAGAATCTAACACTCGGCAAACAGATGGTTTGCCGAGAGCTGGGCTTAAGACACTTGGCAAAGTGAGGGTTTGCCGAGTGTTTTCTGTACGTCGTGCGTTGTTTGTGTGACACTCGACAAACGTCTCATTTGCCGAGTGCCCGGAGAATTGCACTCGGCAAATCTTCGTGTACTCGGTAAACATCCGGTTTCCGGTCATGTATGTAATAATCTATCTAGCTTGCTCTTTAAGTTGCGAAAGGAATTGAAAATGCCAGCATTATCACCCCCAGTACCATGCCGATCGCTTCACAAATGTTGTAGAGAACATCGCATCTTGATGAGTCGTGTTGTTAATTTCACTTTCTGCCACTATGGTTTGTTTTGTGGCAACAGTCGTTTATTGTTGCAAAACAATGTTCCTCCAAAAAAAAAGAGAGAATAATCTTATCCCACATCATATAGTATAGGTTATAAAAATCTTGAATCCGAAGTAATTTCCATCACGATTGAATAACTAACTTATATTTTTGCTAATTCTATTTAACAATCATCTCTCTCATATGATGATTAATATTAATATCTAAATATATAAAAATACCATTACGCCCAATGTAGGAGCTTATCACCAGTGAATATTGACTAGCAAGTATGAGTTAGAGCTCAGGGAAGGGCTAGGACAGAGCAAAACCTGAAATATTAGCTAGTTCAGGAACGTAAGTACAGATACATGTCCCCTACAATAAGCACTAACTCTTGTAAACTTAATAATTGTGCATCCAACTTGAGAGCAAAAATGAACTTGTATATAATGGAACGCTTGCACTCAATTTTACTAGCATAATTTAAAACAGCAGTGGAGCTTCATGTCCTCTCAGCGGCTTCTCACTGGTGACGCAATCACACATGGAAATAAGGTTACTAGATCTTTGCCTTGTCAAACACAAGAAGGCAAGCCCATCACCAGTGGCCTGTGCTATGTCCTCTGGGTCTGTTTGTTGTGATTTTATGTGCCCCTTTCTTGGGCGGGATGCTGTTTGCATCTTTCTCAACAACAATTCCAATAGATACCATTTGGCCTGTCAATTCTCTCCCTCGGTGATATTAATTGTTATGCCGTGCCTAAATATTACGAACAGGAATTAAAAAGCGTATAAGAAAATCTCTCGCTCTACTCTGTGTCATCTGCCACAAACACTCTCTAAGTATATATAATGACCTCTAATGAAAGCACATTGTTCTGGAGCCACCAACCTATCACACACTCCACTAAACATAGTAATAAGCAATTGTGTTAAAAAAAAGAAAATAAGAATTTCAATATGTAAATAAACATCAGTGGTAAAATATGATGATATCAATATTAGTGTCTAGCTTTTAATAACTAATCCTTTCTCCCACTCATATGGATCACCCCACCCCCCAACTATCTACCCCAAAATCAGCAAAGGGGCGTGAGATGGCCCTGGGTTGCGAGAGAATGAGAGAGGGAGGTATAACTGTATGAATGAGGGATTGACTGAGCCTTATAGACCGGCTTATATAGAGTACATGACTTAGGCAAGGCTCCCTTGGGATACATATGGTAGCCTATTATAATACATACGGTAGGCAACCATGATACATATGGAAGGCTAAAATAATAATTTTAAACTACCAATTATACTCTAACATCCCTCGCAGTCGCTTGGACTGAAGAAGAAACCGACATGAGTCCTCAACACGATGATAGCTCTTTGTGCCAATGTCGAGGTAGCCGAGATGAAGACTTGTAGCCGTGATTGCTAATGTCGTGCATGATGTAGCCATAGTCGATCAAGCCAAAGTGGAAGGTGTCGATATCGAGGAGCCACATATGAAGCCGCAGGCACAAAGTGGCACCAAAGGTGCGCGAGGATATGCTCTAGAAGAAGATAACTATTGAGGCACGGTGAAGAGGGGTGTTGATGCTGAAGTCGAAGACGTCGAACCGCCGTGGACAAAGCGTGCTTTGGGTTCGCTAGACCCGAAGACGCGTTGAGGCCGAAGGCACGCACCGGTATTGCCAGTACCGAGCGCACGGAGGCAGGGACCATCACGAACACAACGCCAATGTTAGAGGAGATCAGCAGAAGACCTCTGAAGCGGTCGCGGTGTGCAGAGTGGCAAAGAGGAGTGCCCATGCAGCCCGCCGTTGCCGGAGAGGACGAAGAGGGGTTGAGATAGAGACTACAACTCTAGCGATGTGGTCGTGGTGGACGAGGATGAAGATGTGGCGGAGCCCAAGATGGCGTGCAGGTAGCGATGGTGGTGGTCGGGTCTGCGGGGCACCCCCCCACCCCCCAGTAGGAAGTTGGGGTGCCTGCTGGTAGACAGGATGGCCCCATGTTATGACTCGAGGCGCCCACAGGTCAGCGAAGAACAGCTCGATGAAGACCATGCCAGCAATGAATATGAAGCGATGAAGATCATCGGCGGCATCGCTGTATCACTATAAGGCGACACAGCCACGGCCATCGTAGTTCGTAACGGTGCATGCACTCTCAAGTCAACCATCCCAATACTGCACGCGTCATGGCGTTGCACTGATCAGCATCTGTAACACCCTAGAATTTTGTCACCAATTTAAAAGCCCTAAAATTACCTCCTAAATTTCTCTTTCTCTCTCTCTCTCTCTCAAGAACCATTTGACTTATTTGCAAATCAAAATTCACTAACTTAGAAACAGTATGAAATTCAAATTTCATAAAATATAAAAATTGGGATTTGATAGTGATCAATTTCCTTTTCTCGCCTTTTTTACTTTTTCTCTTATTTATTTTCCCTTGTGTTTGAGTGGTTCTGGATATTCAATTCCCAAATTAATAAATTCAATTTTTTTGGAAATTCAAATTCTAGGATTTTGAATTCCACACTTGGGCCATTCCTTCTCCTCTCCCTCTCCCTGCCGGCCAAGCCCACTTCCCCTTTTCTCTCCTTTACCGCGCCTGGGCCGCGTTCCTCCTTCCCCTGCCAGCCCAAGCCCACGCGCACACTCCCCTTCTCCTTCCACCAGCGCGGACGCGCCATGGCCAATGGCCGCGCGAGCTCGCTGCAGAGCGTGCTCCCCGCGCGCCATTACTCCTCACCCTCCGACTGGATCTCCGGGGATACTCCTCGCGCCGACAAAGCTTGGAATCGCGGGGAATATCAGGCAAAATTGCCCCAAATCCTGGTGCTGAACCCCTTCTCGCCAATCCGGCTCGCCGCAGCCCGCGCCATCATTCCTTATGCCGGGTTGACCTTGGGATGCTGCGAAGCTTCACTGAGCTTAGCACCGCGCGGCCCCGACAGTATCTTGCCATGCCCAATCCAGTGTGTTGCCCTGTCCGCGAGGTTTCACCGAAGTCCGGCTGGAACGCCGCTTCGCGTGCCCTGTTCTGAGCCGCCGACCGGATGAGCCTAACGGCGCCTGACCGATGGGCCCTCTTGGCCCACCTGGCACTGCCACCTGGCCCTCGCGGCCCACCAGCCGGCCTCTCACACATGCGCGGTCGTGCCCGCGTAGATCCGGTCCAATGGACTGCAGTCACATCTTGAGCACATGCACCCGGTCCACGTAAACCACCCTCACTGCACCTCACACAGACACCAGCGGCCCACGCGTCAGCCACACACGGCGAAACGGTATGGCCACCTGAGCAAGTGCACACGGGATTTTATTCCGAAGCCTTTTTAGTGTAGATTTAAATCCTAAAAATCCTAGAAAATTCCTACTTTGCAGAAACACCCTCACTCTAGAAAGTTTTACACCCTAGCCCGGCTTTTTATCACCTTTTAGAAGCCATTCCCTGAAATTTACAGAATGGCCCCTTGCAGAGTTCTGAAAATTTTAGAAAGGTCCCTAGACCTTGTTTTCAACACCAATCCCCATACGAACTCCGTTTTCGACGATCTTTGAACCTATGGAATGGTTATCTCGAGCCCCACACTTTGGAGCACACCTAATATCCAGAACCCTTGCTTGTTTTATTTTATTTGTTAGTATTTATTTATAGCTTTGCGATAGACTTATTATTTTATGTAACGTGTAGCCGACGAGGAGCTTGGTGAGGAGGAGCCTGAAGACCCGGACTATGAGGAGGATTCTGAGGACGCCTTCGAAGACAAGCTCTAACGCCCTTGATCATATTTAACCTATAATTTTTGCTATGCTCCTATAGTGCCCATTTATATAAATGCTTGCATGATATTTTACTTATGTTAAACCATTGCTTAGTTATTAAACCTATGTTGCTAGTATATTTATACTAACGTCAGTTACTTGTCATTAATACCGCTAAATGCCTTGATTACCTATTGTTGATGCATCCTTGTTAAATATAAGAAATCCGTTTGTTAATTATTTTAATGGACAGAAAGTTGCCTGGACTATTAGTATTCTTAACCCATAGTGATGTCATCAACATCACCACACCCTATATTATTACGTTAAAAATGCATAAAATGGAGTTTGGTGGTGTAGGTGTAAATAAAACGAGTTGGGTGTTAGTGCAACTTGTGATTAGGTGAAGAGGGGTGGTTTTGGCTGTGGGGTGAGGCTCATAAAAGATGTTGGTGCTAGTGTATCTGTGTGGTAGGTGTTGCTCTTCGGTGTGGTCCTCCTGCCGTGGACGAGCACATCGCCCCTGCTATATAAAGACATGTTCGTTGGACGCTCAACTTAGTGATTTCGTGCAACCACATAACCTGTCCTGGGCAGGACTCGATTTGTCGCTTGAGATTATCATATCGAGCAGCTAGGAGGTCAGTAGGACACAAAGTGACCAGTAAGTGGACTTGAGTTGCTCATGGTCTAGCCCTTGATAGAAGTGATAGCCCGCATCTTGGGACCATATTCTCCCTTCGATAACGCCCCTAGTTTATGTGATCACCTAGTGACATAGGGGACCAAGAAAAGACGTGGATGAAGTATCCCACGATCCGGCTAAGGAAAGCGCTAATCGCGTCATCGGGGCCTCGAAAACCCTGAAAGATAGACCCTGGACTCTTGGGCAGAATCTATGAGAAACTTGAGTTAGATGGGTTGAATGCTATGCGACCTCTGTCGCGCAAGATAGCATAGCCTGTGGAAAAAGTGTACAACCTTTGCAGAGTGTATAATCCTTCTGGAATGGCTGTTGCCACCATTATGGCACGCTAAAGCATTGGGTTCTCAATGATTAGTTTTCATGATTCTCCTTGATTAGCATGAGTGGGCATAGAGGCCCATGTTTTCGGAAAGTGTCGGCTGTCTGCCAACGGACGATACGAAAGTGTACTTGTGCCCCCCATAAAACTTGGGTACTGACGGGATAGATTATATTCTCCCTCACGACCAACCCCAGTAAAATATGGACAAATAAACACCTTGCTCCCCTATTGCAACCTTTGCGTAGTAAGCCATGCATAAAACTTGCTTTTGCAAATACAACCCAAAATGGTCGCCCTTGCTACAACCATGATTGCATTACTCCTCCTGTGCTAGAGTTATGACTTGCTGAGTACCTTATGTACTCATCCTTGCTGCTACTATTTAGATATAGAAGAAGAAGTGGAAGCCGATGGTGATGCGTAGACGTCTCGTTTGCCTGTGGTGCTTTTAGTAGTACTTTTTGTTTAGTTTGAAGTGATGCTTTCCGGGATGCTTCGTATGTCCCAATGTTTGTAAGCTAAGACCATGCTTTGTAAGACTTATGGGGATGATTCATATAATAATTATTGTATGAGTTATGATTTTCACTATGTATATGTGTACCAACTACTGATCCAGGGATTGGTATAGAGAACATATTATATTCCAGAAATGGGGTATGACAGCATCACCCCTCTTCATGGTGCCTCAATAGACGCATGAAGCGCTAGGGTTGGGAGGGTGGGCAGAGGAATAAGATCGATATGTGGCTCTGATACCATGTGAGAGAATGAGAGAGGGAGGTATAATTGTATGAATGATGGATTGATTGAGCCTCATTGACTGGCTTATATAGAGTACATGACTTGAGAGGCAAGGCTAACTCGAGATACATATGATAGCCTATCATAATACATATGGTAGGCAACCATGATACATATGGTAGGTTAAGATAATAATTCTAAACTACCAATTATACTCTAACAGGTTCAGCCAAATGGCTTCTATTGTATACCTTTTAGTCGTCTTCACCCTCTCACTAATTTGTATTAGTCTCATGATAAGATTAAATAAAGTATCTATAATGACCTCTAATAAAAGCACATTGTTGTGGAGCCACCAACCTATCACACACTCCCCTAAAGATTCTTATAAGCAATTGTTTTAAAAAAGAAAATAAGAATTTCAATATGTAAATAAACATCAGTGGTAAAATATGATGATATCGATATTAGTGTCTAGCTTTTTATAACTGATCGTTTGTCCTGCTCGTATGGATCACCCCACCTCCCAATTATCTACCCCAAAATCAGCAAAGGGGCGTAAGATGGCCCTGGGTTCAGCCAAGTGGCTTCCATTGTATACCTTACTGTCGTCTTCACCCTCTCACTAATTTGTATTGGGTCTTATGATAAGATTTAATAATGGTATTGGCTTGTGGTGATATAAAATTGTACTAGCATGTTCGAGAAGACGTCCCAACGGTTGTGCAGAACAGCAAGGGGTCAGGCATCTGCATAGTCGGAGTTCAGAGGATTGTCAGGGAGCAATAGCATCCATCACCAAACTCACAAAGGATGTTGCTGGGCTACCCCCACCCCCAACAAGTTTTCAAGAAGCTATTTGATTCCCTCACTCCAGGAACAGCCCCCAGCGGACGTTGAAGGTTGTTAGCAGGTGCAGATGTTGAGTTTCAACTGATACCGTCAGCAAAGCGCAGCAAAAAAACTAATGATGAGTTTGCTCGGTATTCTTAGCAAACATCAGTGACAGACCTAGAAATTTTATACAGCCTGAGCGAATATCGTAATGGGTAATATGTTCACACAAATTTATCAATCACTAACATTCAAATGACAAAAATACATAAACTTACGTACGAAGCAGCTGCATTTTCTGATTTATAATTGTGTGGAACCATAAAAAAACAGGGGCATCATTAAAGAACAACAGATAGGGAGCCTGGGCAAGTGCCCGGGCTCGCCCACACTTGGGTCCGCCAGTGGCGAACATGATGCAGTTAATTAGCAAGGAGGTTCTCGATGAATATTCTTCTATCTTCACCAAGCAGCTAGTCCCATCATGCATTGAAGCTCTAGCAGCTCTCTTTGATAGAATACTGTAACAGCCTAAAAATTTAACATTTTCAAAATACTAAAATTTTGAATTTATTAATTGCATTTCACAAATTAGAGTAGGATAAAGTTCCTTTTCCAAATAAATTGCTAGGAGTGCATTGCATACTATTCTTTGCATGGCATTTAAATTAATGCATTGGAAAATAATTGAGCAAGCTATTAAATAATTATAAAGGAAATAAAGCAAAGAAATAAAAGAAGGAAAAGGAAATCCCAAAATCTTTCCCTAGGCCCAATCCTCCCTCTTCCCCTCTCCATTTTCCCACTCCCCTCCCCAGCTGGCCCACCTCTCTTCCCTCCACCGCGCAGCCCACTCCTCCCTGCCAGTCGCGTGCTGCCCACCAGGCCCAAGCACCCTCTCTTCCCTATGATGTGTGGGGCCACCCCGTCATCCCCAAGCCCCAGCCGCTGCCGCCTCCGCCCCCAACTGCCACGCCGATCACCCCGCGCGCGCCGCTTGCCAGCCCTGGCTTCCTCGCGGATCACGCCCAACGGACCCCCGACTCAGCCGCCCCTCTTCCCAATAAATTCCTCGCCGTCCCGGCCCTTTTTCTCATCCAAACCCGAGCTCCTCGCCTCGCCGACGCGCCACCACCGAAAGCCGCCCTAGCCTGCCCCGACCCCTCACCGAGCTCACCCAAACCACGCCGCCCGTGCCCAACCCATTCCCGTCTTCTCGGAGCTTCTTGGAGCCCCGCGACGCCGTCGGAGCAGCAGCCCGAAGCCCCGCCGTCGTACGCAAGTCTCCGGCCCTCCCCGTCTCCGATTGACCCCAAGGTGATGACCCCCTCCTCCTCCTCGTCGTCTTGAGCCCATTCCCGCACCGAACCACACCCTGGAACGCTGTCCCCAAGTAACTCCGACGAGCCACCATGGGCGTCGCTGCTGCTCGGCCTTTGGCCGCGCCGGTCGGCCAGCCTCCCCGGCCCGGCTGCCCAGGGCCGTTTGATGTAAAACGGACGAATTCTATTAGATCCACTTATTAGATTAAATCCCATTCGTTAGATCCAAAACCAAAGGCCAAGATCTAGGCCACGTCACCCAATTAACCTCATCAATCAGATCCAAATCCAACGCACAAAAATCTACCATGTTATCTATTTTCTCCGATCCATCCAATTCAAGATCAAGGGTCTAGATTAAACCGTGTTTTCCAAATAAAAGTAATCAAAGACTTATTGCATTAGCATGACCTCAGCATGACGTCAACAAAGCCAGTTAATTAAATTAATTAGAAAATTTTAGTTAATTTCAAATTAATCTGTTAATTACTAAATAAAATAATTAATAATATTATTAGCTTGAGAAATAAATTTAATAATTAATTTATTAGTAATAATTATTTAACAATTAATTTAATAATAATTAATTAGGACAATTTTACAAAAAAGGCCTTATACTTTTATTTAATTATAGGTTAGTCCTTACCCTATGACAAATTTACATTTTAGCCCCTAATTATTTTTTAGTCTTTAATTAATTTTATAAATTACAGATAGCTCCTCAGAACTTAATAATTAATTACAGATTAGTCCTTAAATATTATAAATGCTATAACTTTTAAACCGTAACTCTGATTTCAGTGAATAATATATCAAAACGATCGTATCGAAATAACCTATGCATTCATGACATAATCATACTGATCTTGATCTGTTTTGTTGCATTTGATTGATTGTTTGTGCTCTTGTGCGTGAGGCGACTTTGTCTCGGACCGGCAATACAAGGATTTTTAGCAGCAGGAGTTTGAAGTAGTTGAATACCGTTCCCAGGAGCAGCAAAGCAAGTGTCCTTGACCATTTTGTTTCTACTTTACAAAAAATCTCTATCTTGTAGATTGCACGCTTGTGTCAAATTAATTGCGCACCTATTGTAAGATCTACTTAGTCTTTCCTTATTATGACTTGTCGCCTTAGTTTACCTTTTGTTGGGTAGATTATATGCTTAGCTTACTAACGTCGAGATGGATGATATTAAATAGATTTATTATCATCCTTGCTTCATGAGGATTTTGTGTTATTTAATAGCAACATAGAGATTAGTGATTTGGGGGATAGGGTGGGTGTAGGGTTGTGTGCAGGGTTACCGGCACTGTTCCTTGGTACGTTATCTTACTAAATCTAAGGACCGGTTCGTGGAGCGATCACCTATATGTTATCGTACAACTACGAGCCAAAAATAGACGCAGCCTAGCATAGTAAATGGTGGATACCAGTTCTGTTTGTGCCAACCGGTGGAGCGGAGAAAACGGGTTACTCCTGGATCCGCCTGGAGAGAGATGTGTGGGGAAGGGAGGGTTATTCCCGAGAACCATCTGGTACCAGAAGGGGCCTTTCCGAAGTTACGGTTAGTGCCTTATTAGGTGAAACCTCAGTGGGCACGTACGTACAAGCTAGAGAAAGCCATAGAAAAGCCTTAAAGTGATCTTTTGGCCCTCGCATCAAAGGAGGTGTGCGAGTGTGACGGCACAGTCATAATGGAGATTTCTTAAGTCCACCTGAAAATAGAGGATGAAATCACTTCTCGTGGAGAATTGTGTACAACCTCTTCATAATTAAAACTGTCATGATAGCCATGCTCACGGTCATGAGCATTGCATGGACCCTCACATGATTTATGAGATTTTGGAATGGTTTGGTTGGTGATCACAGTGAGAGACTGTGATTGGTTCTTATGTTGGTGCTACAACTGGGTCAACTGTAGGCATGATTGGTCTATAGGTGTGATGTTTTTCACTTAGTAAATAGGTGCTTAATATGATGTGTGTCTCTATGATGTGCTTTTATGCAAAAGAACCCTATGCTGTCTTTTCCATGTTTACTGCCACATGTCATACTTTCCCACACTTGCTGAGTGCATCTCGTACTCAACCTTGCCTTTATAAATGCTGCTCAGTAGAAGAAGAAGCCTGAGAGAACATTGAAGACCCTAGAGCTGAAGTTTAGGCGAGCTACTTCTGTCATCTGCCTGTGGAGCCTAAGATGTTTTATTTTGTTTTTCGCTGCTTTAGTCTGTAATAATTTATAAGACTCTTAGTCATTCTTGTAATAGGTTAATTTAGTTTATTCGAGACATGGTTTGGTTTACCATTAATGAAGTTGCTTTATGTGTAAAACTTGATTTCTGGGCACACATAAAGGGTCATTTGGTTTTGGCCTTAAAACCAGGTGTGACAGAAGTGGTATCAGAGCCGAGTTGACCGTAGGACGTGAGTCTAGAGTAGAATGGACGTCTAGGACCTTAATTTGAAAACTATGTGCTAAAAGTTTTGCAAAATTTCATTTCTCCGCATCTTAAGTCTATTCACATTTTCCTAATATATGCTCTTCTAAAATTATAGATGGCCAGAACAAGGTACACAACACAAAAGCAGACTGGACCAAGAAGAAGGCCACTAGGACCGTTGGCAAGAAGGCTTGCCAGGAGATCAACACCAACCCCATTGTCAACCATATTAGAAGTCGTACCGGAAGTTCAACTGAGGTATGGAACCTGGGTGCTTAGCGACTTGCATGAAGAACAACCTTATGAGAAGGACGTCCACACGGTGTGCGAGCAGTTGGTGCAAGCAGCACCCTAAGAACCAGCAGCACCTCAAGAGCCGGTGGAACCAGAAGAATCCGAGCAAGAAGAGGAGCCAATGGAACTAGAAGAATCTGAGCCCGAGGAGGAACCGCAAGAGGAAGTCTACATCAGGTCTCTGTCACCCAGGGTGCAAGAAGAACAAGAAGATAGAAGACCATGGCACCGCATGCCTCAAAAGTTCAGTACCAATGGAGAGATCGGAGGAGTTGCCACAGAGCAACTAAGAGCACTGCTAGATGAAATTGGCCTGGATACGTGCTCTCATTCACTCCCCAGATCATTCCAAAGCCAAAACGGGATGAGTGAATGGTGGAATTAAGGATCTACGACGGCAACCAAGAGTACAGTCGTCACCATACCCTAGTTCTTAGGATCAATGAAGCTGAAGCAGTTGCTGATATCGCATGGGCTGCAATCATGAGCCTGTTCTAGAAACGCAAGGACAATCTACAAAACTTAGAGTTCCGCCACTTTCCTTGCAGGGAACCAGGCACACGGAGGTTTTCAGGGTTCGTGAAGAATGACCCGAGCCTCGAACCAGGTCGAGAGAGAAGCAACAAGTTGATGCTGGATTTGTGCAAGCGCTATCGTGCTGCCCTGGACGAGAATGCATATCTCCGCGAGAGGCTTGATGAATCACTTGGTGTGCAAGAAGAACATTGGACCAATGCTTCATCGTCACCAAGTCCTCCACCAGTCACTATCTGCAAGTTTCTACCCATGAGTACACAGCCGCCGCTGCGCTCAGACAGGAGAAGCCTGTAATAGGAGGTCCTTTGCCTTAAGTTGTAATAGAGAATCACAGTGTTAAGAGTTGATTAGAGTCGTTTAGTTCTTTAGTGGTGTGCTTTATGTTAGGTTGTGGTGTGCTTGTGTGCTAGTTGGTGTGTTATGTGAGCTATGAAATGCCTCGGCACCTTGTTCATAGCCCCATTTTTTTTAGTTTGAATAAATCCTTGTTTACCGTGTCTCATTGATGCATATAGTTGGGATTCTTTATTCTTTCTTCTCTTCATCTATCTCGATCATTAATCTCAACTCTCCTCTCCATTACATCAGATGGTTTACGCCAGGCACACTCCAGCGGGTCAGGGAGGTTCCTCCAATCAGAACAACCAAAATAACTAGAATAGCTAGAACCAGAACAACCAAATCCCCCAGAACAATAACCAATGTGGCAACAGCAACAATAACAAAGACATCAATGACAATAGAATTGCTGGACCATTTGCACAGATCATGGCTATGCAGACGCAGTTGATGCAGAATATGATGCAAACTCTCACTCAAATGCAGCAGAATCAAAGTGCAGCACCACAAGGTCAGAGCCAATACAAGCTGGGTGAGTTTCTGAGGACTAGGCCACTCACCTTCTCTCAAGCCAAGGATCCCTTGGAGGCTGACGATTGACTTAAAACAATTGAGAAGAAGCTAGCCATAGTACAGTGCAACAACCGAGAGAAAGTCCTCTACTCAACACATCAGTTGGCTTGAGCTGCCGCAGATTGGTAGGATGCTTACTGTGGTGCTCTTGCTAATGCTGCGGGCATCACCTGGATCGAATTCAAGACCAACTTTCGCTCTCACTATGTTCCAGCTGAGACCATCAAACTGAAGAAGGAGTTCCATAACTTGAAGCAAGGTGATATGTCAGTGAATAAATACCACAACAAGTTCACTCAACTATCGAGGTATGCTCCAAAAGATGTGAACACAGATGAAAAGAAGCAAGAGCTATTTCTTGATGGGCTGAACCATGATCTCCAGTACCAGCTTATGAGTAATGACTATATGAACTTTTAGAAGCTGGTGGACAAAGCACTTGTCCTTGAAAAATGGGCAGAGATTGAACGTGAAGGCAAGAGGAAAATGTCATTCAATGGGCGGCCTTTCAATCCCAATGTCCGCCCTCGCATGGTGCCACCACAGGGGCCGATGTATCATCTTTCGTATACTGGAAAACCACCAATGCAAGCTTCACGCCCTAAGTTTCAGATACAGATACAGAAGCTAAACTTTTAGGCAGCACGTCCTAACCCACCCCAGATGCCTCGTACTGAGAATCAGCTAGTACATCATCGTACAGTACCAGCTCAGTAGAACACTAGCAAGCCAGTCACTGAAACTAATGCAGTCAGTGGAGCTCGAGGAGCATGCTTCAAGTGTGATATGCCGAGACACTACGCTAACAACTGTCCTAACAAAGCCGTCGCACCACATATGGGATCAGCTCAGAAGCCCAACCAGAGAAATAACCAAGGCCAGTCCAACTACATCTATGGCAAAGTCAACCATGTGACTAGTGAAGAAGCTGAGCACGCTCCAGAAGTTGTGATGGGTATGTTCCTTGCAAAGTCTAACTCTCCTACTATTTTATTTAATTTTGGAGCATCGCATTCACTCATAGCATCAAGTTTTAGCAAAGTACAAAATTCCTATGGTTATCATGAAAAATACTATGCTAATAAGTTCTACCAGAGGAGAATTGAGAACTAGACATTTATGCCTAGCAGTAGGTCTGCACATAAAGGGGGTAGAATTCTTGTCCAATCTCATTGTTTTGAAATCAAGGGGGATAGATATAATCCTCGGAATGGACTAGTTAAAGAAGTATGACGAAATAATACAGTGTGCAAAAAGGGCAATTCAGTTAACAAGTACCAATGGAATGAAGGTTGAGTTTGTAGCAGCCAATACAGCGGGACCAACGTGTGTGCTCAATAAGATAGATGGCAAAACCATTGAGGAAATACGAGTTGTCCGTGACTATCAAGATGTGTTTCCAGAAGAATTTCCAAGTATACCACCTGACCGTGACATTGAACTTTTCATTGACCTAGTTCCTGGAATAGCACCTATATCTAAGAGGCCATATAAGATGCCCGTTAATGAATTAGTAGAACTTAAGAAGCAAATTACGAAGCTTCAAGAGAAGGGTTTCATTCACCCGAGCTCATCACTATGGGGAGCACCAGTACTCTTCGTGGAGAAGAAGAATGAAACTCAAAGGATGTGTGTGGATTATAGACACCAGAACGAGGATACTATCAAAAACAAGTATCCCTTACCTAGGATTGAAGGTTTGTTCGATCAGATGAAGGGAGCGTCAGTATTCTCGAAGATTGATTTAAGATCAGGCTATCATCAACTAAAGATCAGAGAGATAGATATACCCAAGACTGATTTTAAGACCAGATATGGGTTATATGAGTACACAGTCATGTCATTTAGATTGACCAATGCCCCTGCTTACTTCATGTATATGATGAATAAGGTGTTTATGGAGTACTTGGATAAGTTCAAAGTCGTTTTCATCGACGACATTCTAGTATTCTCTAAGAATGAAACAGAACATGAGCAATACCTAAGGCTAGTTTTTGAGAAGTTCAGAGAGAATAGGTTATATGTAAAGTTTAGCAAGTGTGAGTTTTGGCTGGATCAAGTCTCTTGGGCATATCATATCCGCAGGAGGAGTAACAGTTGATCCAAGCATGGTCAAAGAGGTAGTGAATTGGATGCCACCAAAGAATGTGTCAGAGATTTGCAGTTTTCTTGGATTGGCAGGATACTATTATCGATTCATAAAAGATTTCTCAAAGATAGCCAAGCCAATGACACGATTGCTAGAGAAAGAAAAGGAGTTCAAATGGTCGAAGGAGTGCCAAACTAGTTTTGAGGAACTTTAGAAGAGATTGATATCAACCTCAGTACTGATTCTGTCGGATATTACTAAGTTTGACATCTATTGTGATGCTTCACATCAAAGTCTGGGATGTGTATTGACGCAAGAAGGTCAAGTGTTGTGCTATGCTTCGCGCCAATTGAGGAAATATGAGTTGAACTATCCTACTCACGATTTGGAGTTAGCTATAGTGGTTCATGCTTTGAAGATACGGAGGCACTGTCTCATTGGACATCAGTGTGAAATATACACGGATCATAAGAGTCAAAAGTATATCTTCACACAGACAGATCTGAACCTGAGGCAACGTCGATGGTTAGAGTTGATCAAGAATTATGATGTTGGAATCAACTACCACCCAAAAAAGGATAATGTGGTTGCAGATGCATTGAGTCGGAAGCGACACTATAATATGGTAGTAGCCAGTGAGATACCATAAGAATTGAGTAAGAAATTTGAGAAGCTCAACCTTGGGATAGTCAATGCTGCAGAAATAGTTACCATGAAGGTTGAATCAACCTTGGAAGAGTAAATTCATAAAGGTCAACTAGAGGATGAAAAGATCAATGAGATCAAGCAGCTCATACAAGAGAATAAGACAAGCAATTTCACTTTGGATGACAGAGGTACTTATGGTTAGGCAAGAGGATTGTGTACCTAATCAGAAGCCGATCCGTGATCTGATTCTAAGAGAGGCTCATGATTCAGCATATTCTATACATCTAGGTAGCACTAAGATGTACCAAGATCTAAAAACTAGGTATTGGTGATATGGTATGAAAAGAGATATTGCAGAGTATATAGCATTATGTGATACTTGTCGAAGGGTAAAGGCAGAATATCAGAAGCCTGCTGGACTATTGCAGCCATTGAAGATTTCACAATGGAAGTGGGAAGAAATCGGAATGGATTTCATAGTCGGGTTGCCTCGCACTCAAGCCAGGTATGACTCTATATGGGTCATTGTGGATTGATTGACTAATTGCTCATTTTATTCCAGTTAAAACAGCCTACACTAGGGCAAAGTTAGCAAAGTTATATATGACAAGGATTGTTTGCTTGCATGGAGTACCAAAGAAAATAGTATCTGATAGAGGTACCTAGTTTACCTCGAAGTTTTGGGAGAAGCTGCATGAGTCTATGGATACTAAGTTAAATTTCAGCTCGGCTATCATCCACAAACAGATGAACAGACTGAAAGAACCAATCAGATATTGGAGGATATGTTATGTGCATGTGCTCTAAAGTATGGTAAGAGCTGAGAAAAGAGTCTTCCATATGCAGAGTTCTCATACAACAATAGTTATCAAGCCAGTCTACAGATGTCACCGTTTGAAGCACTCTAAGGATGACAGTGTAAAACACTGTTATGCTGGAATGAGACTGGGAAAAGTCAAGTGTTCGGACCAGAGAACTAAAAGAGGCAGAAAAATAGGTGCAGCTCATACGGGAATATTTGAAAGTTGCTCAATCAAGGCAGAAGAGTTATGCGTACAATAGGAGAGATCTAGCTTTTGAGGTTGGAGACTTTGTGTATCTTAAGGTTTCCCCAATAAGAGATCTTCGTAGATTCAAGGTTAAAGAGAAGTTAGCACCAAGGTACATTGGACCATTTAAGGTTTTGGACAGAAAAGGAGAAGTTGCATATCGATTAGAGTTACCACCGCAATTGTCAGACGTGCATGATGTGTTCCACGTGTCACAACTAAAAAAGTGCTTAAGAATTTCAAAAGAGCAGCTTCCTATTGAGGAATTGGATCTAGGTGGTGATCAGTCATATTCGGAATGACCTACCAAGATTTTAGACACTGCCGAGCGTCTGACTCGTAGTAAAGTTATAAAGATGTGCAAAGTTCAGTGGAGTCACCATTCTGAAGATGATGCCACTTGGGAACATGAAGATGAGCTCAGAGCAGAATATCCCGATCTCTTTTCCAGTCCTTTCGAATCTCGAGGGTAGGTTTGTAACAGCCTAAAAATTTAACATTTTCAAAATACTAAAATTCCAAATTTCTTAATTGCATTTCACAAATTAGAGTAGGATAAAGTTCTTTTTCCAAATAAATTGTTAGGAGTGCATTGCATACCATTCTTTGCATGGCATTTAACTTAAAGCGAAGAAATAAAAGAAGAAAAAGGAAATCCCAAAATCTTTCCCTAGGCCCAATCCTCCCTCTTCCCATCTCCTTTTTCCCTCTCCCCTCCCCAGAAGGCCCACCTCTCTTCCCTCCACGCAGCCCACTTCTCCCAACCAGTCGCGCGCAGCCCACCAGGCCAAAGCACCCTCTCTCCTCCTCTCCCTATGACGTGTGGGGCCACCCCGTCATCCCCAAGCCCCAGCCGTCACCAACTCAGCTGCCAACTGCCACGCCGATCGCCCCACGCGCCGCTCGCCAGCCCCGGCTTTCTCGCGGATCAAGCCCAACGGACCCTCGACTCAGCCGCCCCTCTCCCCTATAAATTCCTCGCCGTTCGGGCCCTTTTTCTCATCCAAACCTAAGTTCCTCGCCTCATCGGCGCGCTGCCATCGGGAGCCACCCTAGCCCGCCACGACCCCTCACCGAGCACTCCCAAACCACGCCGCCCGCGCCCAACCCATTCCCGTCGAGCGCCGCCGCTTCTCAGAGCCTCGCGACGCCGCCGGAGCAGCCACCTGAAGCCTCGTCGTCGCACACAAGTCTCTGGTCGTCCCTGTCTTCGATTGACCCCAAGGTGATGACCCCCTCCTCCTCCTCGTCTTGAGCCCCTTCCGACACTGAACCACGCCCCGGAGCGTCATCCCCAAGTAACTCCAACGAGCCACAATGGGCGCCGCCACCGCTCGGCCTCTAGTCGCACCGGTCGGCCAGCCTCCCAGGCACAGCTACCTAGGGCCGTCGGATCTAAATCGGACGGATCCTATTAGATCCACTTATTAGATTAAATCCCATTCGTTAGATCCAGAACCAAAGGCCAAGATCTATGCCACGTCACCCAATTAACCTCATCCATCCGATCCAAATCCAACGCACAAAAATCTACCACATCATCTATTTTATCTGATCCATCCAATTCAAGATCAAGGGTCCAGATTAAACCGTGTTTTCCGAATAAAATTAATCAAAGCCTTATTGCATCAGCAAGACCTCAGCATGACGTCAGTATAGCCGGTTAATTAAATTAATTAGAAAAATTTAGTTAATTTTAGATTAATCTGTTAATTACTGAATAAAATAATTAATAATATTATTCTCTTGAGAAACAAATTTAATATTTAGTTAATAATTAATTTAATAGTAATAATTATTTAACAATTAATTTCATAATAATTAATTATGACAATTTTATAGAAAAGCCCCTATACTTTTATTTAATTATTGGTTAGTCCCTGCCCTAAGACAAATTTACATTTTAACCCCTAATTACTTTTCAGTCCTTAATTAATTTCATAAATTATAGATTGCTCCTCAGAACTTAATTATTAATTACAGATTAGTCCATGAACCTTATAAATGCTATAACTTTTAAACCGTAACTCCGATTTTAGTGAATAATATATCAAAACAATTGTATCGAAATAACCTATGCGTTTATGACATAATCAAACAGATCTTGGTCTATTTTGTTGCATTTGATTGATTGTTTGTGCTCTCATGCGTTAGGCGAATTTGTCTCGGACCCGCAATACGAGAATTTTTAGCAGCAGGAGTTTGAAGTAGTTGAATACAGTTCCCAGGAGCAGCAAGGCAAGTGTCCTTGACCATTTTGTGCCTACTTTAGAAAAAACCTCTATCTTGTAGATTGCACGCTTGTGTCAAACTGATTGCGCCCCTATTGTAAGATCTATCTAGTCTTTTCTTATTATGCCTTGTCGCCTTAGTTTACCTTTTGTTGGGTAGATTACTTGTTTAGGTTGCTAACGTCGGGATGGGTGATATTAAATGGATTTATTATCGTACATACTTCATGAGGATTAATGGGTTATTTAATTGCAACTTGGAGATTAGTGATTTTGGGGATAAAGTTGGTGTAGGGCTATGTGCGGGGTTACCGGCATTGTCCCTTGGTATGTTATCTTTCCAAATCTAATGATCGGTTCATGGAGCGACCACCCATGTGTTACCGTACAACCGCGAGCCAAGAATGGGCGCAGCCTGGCGTAGTAAGTGGTGGATACCAATTCTCTGCGTGCCAACTGGTGGAGCGGGGCAAGTGGGTTAGGCCTGAATCCGCCTAGAGAGATGTGTGGGGAAGAGAGGTTACTCTCGAGAACCATTTGACACAAGAGGGAGGACTTTCTAAGGCTACGGTTAGTGTCTTATTTGGTAAAACTTCAATGGCCACGTACAAGCTGAAGGAAGCCATGAAAAAGCCTTGAAGTGATCTTTTGGCCCTCACACCAAAGGACGTGTGCGAGTGCGACGACACAGGCATAATGGAATTTCTTTAGTCTAATAGGGGATGAAATCACTTCTCGTGAGAAATTGTGTACAATCTCTGCAGAGTTAAAACTGTCATGACAGTCGTGCTCACGGTCACGAGCATTGCATAGACCCTCATATGATTAGTGAGATTTTGGTATGGTTTAGTTGGTGATCACTGTGGGAGACTGTGATTGGTTCTTATGTTTGTGCTACAGCTAGGTCAGCTGTAGGCATGATTGGTTTATAGGCGTGATGTCTTTCACTTAGTAAATAGGTGCTTAATAGGATGTGTGCCTCTATGATGTGCTTTTATGCAAAATAACCCAATGCTGCCTTTCCTTTGTTTACTGCCACATGTCATACTTTCTCACACTTGCTGAGTACATCTCGTAGTCAACCTTGCCTTTATAAATGCTACTCAGTGAAGGAGAAGCCTGGGAGAACATTGAAGACCCTGGAGCTGAAGTCTAGGCGAGCTACTTCGGTCATCTGCCTGTGGAGCCCAAGATGTTTTATTTTGTTTTCCGCTGCTTTGGTTTGTAATAATTTATAAAACTCTTAGTCATTCTTGTAATAGGTTAATTTAGTTTATTCGAGACATGGTTCGGTTTACCATTAATGAAGTCGCTTTATGTGTGAAACTTGATTCCTGTGCACACATAAAGGATCATTTGGTTTTGACTTTAAAACCAGGTGTGACAAATACAAACTACATATTAGATACACATAATAAAATGCTAATTAATAATTAACAAAATTAAAATTTGCGACTTCTACAACATGAATGGAAACTTAGTAGGTCAAGAATCATCAAAATATTCTGAATTTTAGTCAATATAGATCTTCTAAAACAAAAAAACCTTAAGGAACCCTAGATAATGAAGAATCTAGGATTTAGGGCACAAATTACACTTAATCTTGAAACAAATAGGAGGAGGAGCAAAAGATTACTCAATGGCAAAATGGTGAGAAACCCTAGATAATGAATAATCTTGGAATTAGGACACAAATCACACTTTATTTTGAAATAAATCGTTGGAGGAGCAATAAATTACCCTAAAGAACAAGATTCCAAAAAATATTCGCGAAGAAAACCTTCCCCCCCTGCCGATCGATTTTCGCCTCACCACTGCGTGCGCGCTCTGTTCTAGACGCGTCGCACGAGGAACGGGGCTCCGGCCAGTATTTATACTTGTTGGCGTTAGTGCAGGCGGACTACATAAGGAAACCATTTGTCTAAAGGGGAAAGCGGTTCTCTTAGCCAACTGACTAAACAAATCTTTTTAGTGCAGCCGGTTGTCTAAGGGAACCACGTGCAGAAATAGGCTTAGTGCAGGCGATTCTCTTAAGCAACCGCCTGCACTAATGTACACTTTTGTGCAAGCGGTTCGTGTGGTAGGACCTATCTAACTCTTAGTGCAGGCGATTGACAACTGTGAACCGCCTGCACTGTCAGAAGGGGGGTGTCCGGATAAACCCTTTTTGTAGTAGCGCGGCAATCTATTCTTAATAGGGGAGCTGTTTTTTTTTGTTTTCTTTTTTCATCGTTTTCTTTCCAATGGTCTTTATGGATCATTCGAACATACTAATCTAGAATGTGAGGGGACTTAATTCCTCGGCTAGATAAGATTCAGTTTGCAGTTTGATCTCTTCATATAGAGTTGATCTGGTGTACCTTCAAGAAAAACAAAAATAGCCACTATATCACAGCTTATTATTCTCTTGATGTTGGGGTCAAAGTTTACTAATTACATGGTGCTTCCTTCGTGTGGGGTGAGTGGAGGAATTCGTGTTGCTTGGAAGCATCATCTCGGTCCTGCAGGGGCCAGCCGAGTGCATTCATACAGTGTATTTGTACAATCACTATCGGAACCGGCTCTTTGCCGAGTGCATTGAGGTTTGCCGAGTACAATTCCACGGGCACTCGGCAAACTAGATATTTGTCGAGTGTCACAACAACAACTCACGGCGTACAGAAAACACTCAGAAAAGCCCCTCTTTGCCGAGTGTCATCGGTCCAGCACTCGATAAACCATTTGTTTGCCGAGTGTCAGGTACCGTGCACTCGACAAAACTAACGTCCATTTGCGACCGTTACGGTTTGTCGAGTATTTATATTTGACACTTGGCAAACATCGGCTCTTTACCGAGTGCTAGTCTTTGACACTCAGAAAAAGGCTATTTTGCCGAGTGTATTCCCGGAACACTCGGCAAAAAAATTTGATTTTTTTTCCTCGCCTGCCCTCCTAACTTTTTTTGCTACTCATATACTGTATATGCTACTCCATGTTAAAATTTAGTACATTTTTTTATCTCTTTGCTATATTTAGTTAATTTATTTCATTTAATAGAATTTTTGGAGATAAGTCAAATTTAAACTGCAAGTGATTCGAATAATGCAATAAAATAAATAAAAAAATTATATTCATGTTATTGAGTTTAATGTGAGGCCTTATTCGGGAAGTAATAGAAAATTTCAAACATGTTTATCCACGAAACATGACCATAAATTTGTGGCCGAATTGTTTTAAAATTGTATAAAAAACAAACAAAGTCTGAAAATCATGAGATTTGTCAAGATCTCATGATATCATCTGTGGAACATGTGATAAAAAATTGAGCGCATTCCGCACAAGTTGTCACGTACGCTGCATAGAAATCGAAGCATCTCCAAACAAGAATCTTAGTGTTGAGAAGGATTTCTTGAGATTTAGAGTCAAAGTGATGGTCGAGTTGAGGTTTCACTTCAAAACTTTTTGTATAGGAAATAACCAACATAGATTGTTTCATGTGAAATTTTGATGAATTTTCGGATCTGTTTGATAATTTTAATCAATTTACTACAATTATAAAACTTTAATTGGTATAAAATGATTTTGAGGTATAACTGCATGAAATAATGGTCTAATATTCGTGCAAGCATGGAATATGCATTGTTGAGTGAATTTGACAAGGTATTTTCAAAGTATATTCGAATAAATTTAGTAAAGCATGTTATAGAAAAGAATAAAATAATAAAATAAAAATATAGTTTGCCGAGTGTCAGCCAGTAGACACTCGGCAAACAAAATCTTTGCGGAGTGACACTCGGCAAACCAGGCGGTTTAAAAAAAAAGAGTACTCTATGTTTGCCGAGTGCCAGGCCGATCTAGCACTCGGTAAAACTGATTTGGCACTCGGCAAACAAGTTTTTTGCCCAGTGCCAGAATACGAGCACTCGGCAAACCGTTCTGTCACTCGGCAAACTACGCGATATGAAGACTTTCATGCCCTTCTCGACTGTCACACTCACACACACACACAAACAGGCAGACCCACCCGCCCCGTCGCCGCCCTGTCATGCCC
>BCLG01002168.1:68517-81506 GCA_001602295.1 Zoysia matrella
CTGAAATTTCTTGTCTATCCTAAGCAACCGCTAGTATCTCCATTTATCCATTTATTTTTGTCAATATTTAATTTATCCACGGGTTCTTGTGATATTGTAGAGTTGTGTGCTGATATTTATATTATTCTATGCAACAAAAAATGAATGAACTTGATAATTCTTATTTTTTATCCATTCACTAGTGTTGAAATTAAACATTTAACTCCCATTACATGTGAAAATGATGAAGTAAAATTGCTATCTTCTCCAAAAACTTTGGTATATTGAATATGGTGCTCTTTGTGATCTAAGTTATGTAGAGAGTGATGCTTCCCCAAACTGAATTGCCTCTGTTTGTTAAAAATAATTTTTATGCTACAGGCAACTATGAGCATAGATGTGTGTTTATAGTGTATAGAGTTTATATTTGCACAAATTTTAAATTCTCTCGCATAGTAAAAATAAATGACAAACTAGATGATGAAAATACAACATATCATGCCATATCGTGTTTATCTATTTTTTTAAGGCAGCACACTTTATGCCTTCACATAAGAATGATAATGATGATACTGATCATGCGAATTATTTAGAAAATAAATTTTGGCAAAAAATTGATCTTTCTGATTTTTATGATTCATGTGATACTTTTGGATGCAAAGATGCTTTGTTTGCATGTCGTGATCTTTCTAGCTATTTGACTGCCCCTGCTACTAACTATTTGTAGAAGTATCATGATACTATTCTTGAAGAAATACCTTCGGGACTTTTACCTATTCGAGTGAGTGATCACAAAATTGAGTTGATTTTCGAAGCAAGTTTATCAAATCGTGCTAACCGAGAGAGCAAGCCAAGAACAACTTGCCATCAAAAAGGGGAGAATGATGAGATTATAAAGATCTTTGAGCCACCAAGTGATTGTATTTAAATATCCCCGTGGCCTCTACATTTTTATGCATATTACATGGCATGGTGGAGTCGAGGTTCTGACAATGAACTTGAGTCGAGTATGACTCCAAAACAAGAAGGGGGATGATGAGGACATCATTTTTTTAGATACATACAACACTTCTCAAATTAGTATTGATTAAACTTATACACGATAGTCAAGATTAGAGAATTCATTCCTAAACACATGTCATCCTTCGTTTGAGAATAGATTGCTACCTAATAATTTTATCATGATTAATAACATTGAAGAGGAGTAAGGAAAGTTGAAGAATAACATGGAGATTCACAAGACAATGAAGAACATTTAATTGCCAAAGAAATCTGAATCCAATTCAGGTTCGAGTTCGAGTCGGACTTCAGGTGCAGCTCGTACTAAAATAGATGCCTAAGTCGCATACGAACTCCATTTTGAACGTTCTACATATGGATAGAAAGCTAAAAAGATAAGCTTTCCAACTAACCTAATCCTATGCCAAAATGCCTCCTAGATGTTAGGGAATCATGGAAACAATATAAAGTTCAGAATTTGTCAGGATGCTATGACACTGTCTTTTGATCTTTGTGCCGTGTATCTTTTTTAGGCCTATTAGTATTAAAGTTTACCCTTAAAGATATACTAAACTCTATATAAGCAGTAGCCACTGTCATTAGTTTAGGTTTTGATTAGTTTTCATCTGCTATAAAACAGTTTCACCATTAGACAGTTTGTTGGTTTCTAACATCGTGAGTTTAATTTAGATTTCGCAATTGAATTGTGTTCTTCTTTATTTTTGCTTGTGTTCTTTAATTCACATGCTGAAATTAGCCATTTTGGTGAGATCAATCGTGTGTGCACGATTGATAATCAAAGGAGAAGTAGTGCTACAATTGCAGAGTTTGAATTGTGTTGATTTGAAACCAGATCGATTTTGTGTCGCATTCTCACTAAATCGAGAGTTACCACAATCTAACGAAAGATCGGAACTGCGTACAAATCAAAAGTGCCTGGTCGCTTGGAGCAAGGTTCAACGCCCCTTGCAATTGGGCGGTTTAGGTGTGTTGAACATCAACATGCTCGGCCTTGCCCTTCAGTTAATGGTTGTGGCTCAAGCGCACGGATCTGACTCGCTCCTGGACAGCCTTGCCTATCAGTACGGTAAGGAATGCAATTTCTGTGTTTCAGGCGTCAACATCTATCGTGCTGGGTGACAGTCGCCTGTTCTCTTTTGGACTGATCCTTGGTTAAATGGCGCAGATGTCGCCGATCTGTTTCCTAACCTTTTTCTCATCACCCGCCACCAGTACAGGAACAAACCCTTGGTTGCGGATGCCCTGTCAAACAACGAGTCCGTTCGCGACGTGGCTGGTGGCCTTTTGGTGCAGTAGATCCTGGAGTACCTCCAGCTCAGAGAACAGCAAGAGATAGTGTTGAGACCAGGGACGCCGGACCGTTTTCTTTGGAAGTGGTCGTCATCCGGTTTGTTTTCTTCGAGCTCAGCTAATTCGGCTTTGTTTATTGGACAGTCGGCCGTTGGACGCCTCTCAACTCTGGAAGACGAAGGAACCGAACAAATGTCGTTTCTTTGCTTGGCTCATCCTCCACGGCCGTTGCTGGACCTTGGACAGGTTCCAGCACCACGGACTTCAGAATAGTGGTCCTTACGCTTTGTGCTGCCAGGAAGCGGAAACCATCGGTCACCTCCTCCTCTCTTGTGTCTTCAGCAGGGAAGTTTGGTTCTGCGTCCTTCGGCATCGTGGCTGGCATGCGCTGACGCCACAGATGGATGACGATGTGGTGCCTTCGTGGCTCACCAGCGGTAAGCAAGTGGTCAAGACTCGTCGCAAAGCCTTCGATTCCTTGGCGGTTCTAGTTCTTTGGATGATCTGGCTGGAGCGTAACTCCCGCGTCTTCAGGCACTCCTCTTCCTTGGCGTCGGTAGTAGCGGATAGGTCTTGGGACTTTGCCGCCTTGTGGAGCAAGGCTGGGTTGCTTAGTTGGCCGATGCTTGTAAATGAGTAGTCGGTGTTGATGTCTTGGTCGCGTGCATGGTCATTGGAAGCACTGACAACGGGCTAGTTGTCGTGTTTGTAATTCTCTCCTTCTTCTTAATAAGAAACATGCCAAGCGCGATCTTGAAAAAAAAAGAGCTCTGGGATATTAGAGCTAGTTGCCCTGGGCCTTGGATTGTGCTTCGTGGCTTTAATTTGATTTACCGAGAAGAAGACAAGAATAGCTCTAATATAGACCGAGCGTCTATAGGCAGATTTTGGAAATGGTTAATGATCTTGCACTGAAGGACATTCCCTTGCACGGTCATAAGTACACATCGTCCAATGGGCAGGGTGATCCTACATTGGTTCGGCTGGATAGAGTGGGTTGTACTTTATATTGGGAGGATTCATTCCCTAAATATGTCCTACAGACTGTGGCCTCAAGATTCAGATCATTGTCCGTTGTTGCTGGGTTACATGACAAACAAAGGGGGGTAAAAAGAGGTTTCATTTTGAAGCTTTTTGACCCAAGTTTGAAGGGTTTCATGATGCAGTTGAGTCAGCATGGATTGAAGTACAGTGGCAACATTGCCCTTTTGTCACTCTCTCTTAAACTAAATGCTACAGTGAGGGGTTTACAAAGCTGGAGTGATAAAAAGTTTGGCCACAACACGTTACAGCTAGAGATGGCTAATGAAATCTTGCACAATCTTGAAATTGCTAATAGAAACCTTTCCCCTAGTGAAACATGGCTGAAAAATTGCCTCAAGAAGCACACATTAGCCCTTGCTTCGCTCATGCGCACCATAAAAAGAATAAGGTCACGTATCACGTGGTTGAAGGAGGTGATGCAAACACAGCATTATTCCATACCCAAGCAAAATTCAGTAAAGGTAAGAGTTTTATCGCTAAGGTGACTAATCTGGATGGCCAGTCAGTCACTTCGCATGAGCTATTGCTGAAGCTTTTCTGAACCTGTATGAATGATTACTCACTACAGCAGAGGCACGGAATACCTTCATATAACCTAGAGGCATTGGAAGCACCTTTCTCTGAAGATGAGGTACGGAAAACCATCAAGAAACTTCCTCCTGATAAAGCTCCACGGGCTGATGGGTTCACTGGCCATTTCTGTAAGTCATGCTGGAATATAATCAAAGTGGATGTCATGGCAGCAGTCTCCTCTGTTTGGGCCAGGAAATTCTGAAATATGCACCTGTTAAACAAAGCTTTCATTGTGTTGCTAGCCAAGAAAGAAGATGTTATTCATGTCAAGGACTTTCGTTCCATCAGTCCTGTTCATAGCTTTGCTATAAGCTTAACACAAAATTATTGGCTAATCGACTAGCAGATAAACTACAGGACATGATCTTGCCTAACCAGAATGCTTTTTTACATACAGTGTTTTGCACATCAGTTGCAATTGGTGGTGGTTCCATTTGACAAGTGTTGTTCTTCTGTATTTGTTTTTTAACTATACCACTTTGATTGTCAATACAATTAATGCTTCTTGCAAGAGAAGGGATCAACTGGCTCAACAACACCATGAGAATATTGTGAACAAATTGGAGATTGGTCAAATATTTACGGAAAGATGGAGGAATCAAGAAACAAACCTCGCAAGACCTAGAGATACTTGATGGGGGTCACATCATAAAACTTTGTGTTATCTTTTTCTCCTGTGGAATGCAGAGAACTACTGCTTCTGATCTATCGAAACAAATAGAAAGCTTATGATCAGATTACTGGGAAAAACTAATGATTTGTCACAATTCTTGCAAAGGAAAGATCAGAACATAGTTTGGGCTATTGGATTGATTGGTATAACACTTCAGAAAATTAATGACATAAGAGATCATGGTTGGGATGACCTATTTGAGGAGGTAAAGAACTTTTGTATTGAGCATCACATTATTATGCCAAATACAGAGGACAACAGTTAGAGGTCATTCAAGGGGTCATGGTGGGCAGAAGGTAACTTACAACCATCATTTCGAACATGAAATCTTCAATGTGGTAAATGACCAGATAATTGTTAAATTAAATAATTGTTTTGCTGAGAGATCTACTCAATTGCTGAGGTGCATAGCTTGCCTTGATCCAAGAATTCTTTTGCAAATTTTGATGAGGACAAACTAATTGAACTTGCTAAGATTTATGCCACTGATTTCTCCCAATTATATGAGTGTGTAGTCCTTAGAGACCAACTTGAGATATTCTTTGCTGATGTGAAAGCTGATCCTAGTTTCACTAATTGTGTTGATCTTGGTAATCTTGCTATGAAATTGGTACAAACTGATAGGCACAGGACCTTTCCTTTGGCTTACCGCCTCATTGGACTGGCTTTGATATTTGCCTGTTGTAGCCGCAACGATGGAAAGAACCTTCTCAGCTATGAATAGTGTTAAGACTGAATTGAGAAATAAGATGGGTAATTGTGAGACCTTCTTTTTAAAAAGGAGCATCTATGTGTCACTAGTACATTCTCTGGACCGGTAGTTGGTATGCACATTAAGAACAAGGTGATATTTATTACATGTACTAGTACTACGTACTTACATATCCTAGTATGGTCCAGCAAGCATGTCTATATTACAAACATAAGTCGACGCAGCGATTTTATTCAAACCCAACATTTCAAGGAGACTAACAACACGCCACATGCAAACTTGAGCGAAGGGCGAGACTTCTACTCCTCATAGTCGACATCATCCTTGTCATCTTCGTCTTCTGAGCAAAGATAACAGCAAGGGGAGGGGTGAGTACAAAGGTACTCAGCAAGTCTTAACGGTTGATAGTAGGGGATTCGCAAAAGCGAAGCAAGAAAAGGTTTATGGTCCATATTTTTGCGGAAAGCAAGTTTTTACGCTAGGCTTCCTAACAGAAAGAGAGTTTTTAATTAGGAGGGAAAAGAAATGACGCAGTAATATTTTAGTAGAGTAGACCTGGGAAAGGTTTTCACTGCTTCCCATAGTTCCTCAAGTTTTAAATTGGGCACTGGTACCCTTCCATACCGGTCCTGGGCACACAGCCCACACATTTTCAAAACACGGGTACCTACACCCACTCACACAACAAGGTTCTATAGAAAATCTAATCGTAGGGTACCCGAACATTAGCATGCCAATACCGTGACAACGGCCTATCCGGAAGGATTTTACACTCTGCAGAGGTTATACACTGTACCCACAGGTTATGCTACTCCTGATCAACGGAGTTGCGTAATGCTTACCCCACAACTATATAGGTTTCCACAGACTCCACCCAAGACGCATCCAGGGGCTATCCGTTGGGTTTTCACTCCCGATGACGTGACGGTACATTTTCGGAGCCGGATCGTGAAGATTAACCACAGTCACGTCTTCTTTTGGTCCCCTACTACGCCGGGTATTACCAAACCAGGGGCTGTATCCGTGGGCTTACGATCCCATGACGCGGACAATTACATGGTCGAAAGCCGGGCAGTGAGTTATCTCACGCCCTGCTCCTGGCCTCTTGTGTCAATTAGACCTCCCAGTGGCTCGATGTGAAACAGCCTACCTAGCGAGAATAAGTCCTACCCAAGATGTACAGGTTCTGTGGTTGCACAGAAATACTAAGTCGAGCGCTAATGAACCGGTCCTTATATGCAGGGGTGACGGTCTCGTCTACGGCAGGTGGACCACAGCAAAGCCTACTTACCTATCACCATCACCTCAATGAGCCCCACCCCACGACCAAAATTAACCCTCTTCACCTAACACCAGTTCCACTACACCCAACCCATTTTCTTTTACTCACACCACCAAACACCTCTTAACGCATTTGCAAAAGAGTGATATGAGGTGTGGCGGTATGCAGTACCGCAATTTGAAGTCCTAAGCATTTCTCTAATCAAGGCATTTTTCGTTCATTGAAAGTATTCAAAGAACGGAAGTTCTATGGTTAACAAGGATGTGTCTTCGATTGGCTAACAAGGTAGGATTTATAATATTCACAGCAAGTTACTAACATAAATATAAATACTTAGAATCGAATAGGGTACTATACTACACAATGTTTAACACATTTTAAACATAGGTAAGCATGTGGTTTCTATAGGTGCAGCAGTAAAGTAGGTTCAAAGTGGTTCAAGGGGGTGTTAGGACTTGCCTTCAACAGCGTCTTCGAGTTCTTCTTCGTACTCAGGCTCTTCAAGTTCCTCCTCGTACTCAGGCTCTTCTTCGGCTACAAACAATAATTACTATAAGACTACCAAAGAAAACCAAGAAATTTTGAAAAGAAACAATCACCAAACGAGGTATGGAGTTTGGATAGGCTAGGATGGTAGGGTTTGTGGTAACAGTCCCAACGGTAGGTTGGTGGCCATGTTCGGAGCTAGGATGTGATGGTGAAGTCACTGGCAAGGTGCTGTGGCGGCCTGTGGAAAAGTCTATGTGGATACGGAGTTCGGCCTGTGTCTACGTCCTCTGGACACACAGGTGCCCAAAATCGGGGATTTTCCTGTGGACACGTGAAAGTTCAGGGTTCCCGTGGACACGTGAAAGTTCGAGGTTTCTGTGGACACGTGAAAGTTCGGGGTTTCCGTGGACACGTGAAAGTTCAGGGTTCCCGTGGACACGTGAAAGTTCAGGGTTCCCGTGGACACGTGAAAGTTCGTGACCGTGGATACGTGGACATGTGGACTCGCGACCGTATCCGTGACCGTGGATAGGTGGACACGTTGACACGTGACCATGTTCGTGACCGTGGATACGTGGACACGTGGACACGTGACCGTGTCCGTGACCGTGGACACGTGAACTCGTGACCGTGGACACGTGGACACGTGAACTCGTGACCGTGGACACGTTGACACGTGACCGTGTCCGTGACTGTGGATACGTGGACACGTGGACACGTAACCGTGTCCGTGACCAGGGACACGTGGATTCGTGACCGTGTCCGTGACCGTGGACACGTGGACACATTGACACGTTACCGTGTCCGTGACCGTGGACACAGAACTACAGACGTGTTCTAGGTCGTGGGGCCTGTGGGGTTGATTGAAATGTGTTTCACGGCCCATTGGTCGGGGACCTGGGCCGAGAATACGGCGATATGTGAGTGGAGTGGCCAGAACGCGCTCCGGGCGCCCTGGACATGCGCTGGTGCGCTCTGGACGTGTCCCGGACACGCTGGACGTGCACTGGACGCGCATTGGTGCGTCCAGCGCGTTCTCGAGTGCGCCACTGCGAGCTTTACGCCAAGAACTCATGTACTGGGTCCTCGACAGTGTGGGTAGCGTGGTGGTGGTGATGTGGATGTGAGGATGTCGTCTGGGGAATCAGAACCATGACGTGAGCGACGTGGAGCCCGACGCGCTCGGGGCGCGAAAGGCGTGCTCGGACGTGTGCTCTGGCGCGCGGGGTTGCTGGAATGTGGCCGCCAGTGAGGGAAGTGAGGGCCCCAGAAGGGGGTCTTAGGACCCCGGGAGTGCCGTGACGCACGTTGCCCAGCCGGGCACGGCGCCATGGCGGTCGGCGGTGCGAAGGGCGCACCGCCTAGCAGGGGCTCTCGTGGAGGGGTCGATTGGGAGGTCTCCAAGTGGCGCGGCCAACACAGTGAGGTGGAGCTCGGTGAGGGGCTGCTGTGTGCAAGAGGAATTGACCGATGATCGTCGGAATCGCGAGAACGCCAGTGACAGCGCGCGGTGGCCGGCGGTGAGGAAAAGGTGAAATTGGCGAAACTGGGACGGAGTTCGGGTGAGGGGAGGCAGTGCTCACCTGGGTAGGCGGGTGGCGAAGCTTGGGGTCGTCCGGGCGCGGCAATGGAGGCCTTATATCGCGGCGCGGCAGTGGAAGCTCCGTCCAGTGCGACGTGAGGAATTAAGTCGGGGAGTTCGCAGCAGCGTCCAGCTGGGAGGTCTCGGTGGCAACTGGCTAGTGTCGTGGCGGGCGCAGACGCAGCTAGGATGACCCTCGACGCGGTGGGCAGGCGCCACAGCGTCGAGCGCCCGGTCGGCGAGCATATTCAAGCCGATGTGCTTTCACTGCCGATGGGACGCTGCCGGCGCTCTAGCTGGCTAACGGCGTCGACGAGTTCAAGGCGGGGTGCGACGGGTAGGGCTTGACAGCGACGTACGGTGCCGTCGCCGGCTCCTCCTGGCGTGCCCACGGCCAGAGCGTCCAAGTGTCGCTCACGCTCTGCCCTATGGGTGTCGAGGAAGAAGGAGGTGCGGTCGAGCTGGGCTGGCGGAGGAAGGGAAAGGAAGTGGGCCGACCAAGGGGGGTTTCGGCCCACAGGGATTTTTTTTTTCAATTTGGGTCAAGATTGGTAGTTTCCAAACTCCAAAGAGTAGCAACGAAAATTCCAAAAGTCACAGGCGAGAAGTCAGCAAAAACAAACACTTGACAAACTAAATTTTAAATTTTTGAAATTTCCCTTTTTGCTATGTTGCTCTATTTTAGTTTCCTCTTTTTAAAGAAGGTTAAAGAGGTCTAAACTAGGTTCATACGAGAAGAAAAGTTTTGTAAACTCCATTTTAAATTTGATTCAAATTTTGGGATGTGACAGTAATGAATGGTTCAATCATAGTGAATGGTCTTTTATATTGAGCGAGATGTATTTGCGAGCATAAAAGCTGATGACAGTTTACATCACTTTCAAGAACTGAAGTCACGGAAGGCAAAACTACCCGAACAACCTTGTGCTAATGGTATGTTACAATTTTACAATCTTGGTCAACAATATGCTAAATATTTACTTGTAATTTTTCATCCACTATTTTATTTACTTTCAACTTTTCATAGGAAATCAAGGTTCAAGTGCAGTTGTCAATGAAGTCATGGAAGCCTCAGAGGAACTAAATCTTTGTTAATTTAGGTACTTTATGTGTATTACTTTATGCTTTTTCATGTGCTAATATCTAGCTTTTGTGGTTTTCAAGAAATTTGCACTGCTCTATGGATAGTTTTCTATGGGCTTAGATTTGAGACGAAATGTGGCCCTAATCTTGACGAAATCGGGTCCACCACTGTTTGGTGTGACATTATTAGTGGGCTCCTGTCTACATCTTGGACACAAATTCTGGGTCGCCTGGGGTAGCAATACATCATCAGTGGGGGTTACAGTAGGGAGATCCCCTGTCTCCCATCTTTTTTATCTTATTTAGGGATGCTTTGAACTTAATGTTCCAGTGGTCATCAGGGGAGAATTTACTAAAACCTCTATCGGCAAAAATATTGCAGCAATGGATTTTTTTTTTTTTTGTATGCTGATGATGCCATGGTGTTTATGAGGCCAAGTGCGGCTGATATAAATACAGCATTGGATATTCTCAATCTGTTTGGCAACGCATCAGGCCTTAAGACAAATGTACAAAGGAGCAGCGTCCTCCCTATCAGCTGCTCGGAAATGGAGATAGAAGTTATACAAAGGTCCATGCCTTGTGAAATTTCAGTTTCCTAGCAAATATTTGGGTCTGCCTCTTACTCTGAAAAAGCTAAGAAAGACAGATTCAACGCCTAATTGATCAGGTGGCTATTCTATTAACAAGTTGGAAAGCAGACTTCATGACGGGTGCGGGCAAGTTCTATTGAAGCTACAACCTTACTCACAGTCCTCTGTTGTGAATCGCTCTTGTCCCAAGATAGCCATGAAGTATTTTGGCCCCTATCTGATCACCGAGCATATTGGTGAAGCAGCATATAAGTTAGCCCTGCCTGCAAATAGTCTCGTTCATCCAGTTTTTCACGTCTCTTAGCTGAAGGCGTTTACACCGAATGCAACTCGTATCTTCTCCAATCTGCCTAACATTCCTCTGACACTGCTGCTTTGGAGCCCCAAGAAATCCTAGACAGAAGGCTCACAAAGGAGATTTCGGCTGTAACTCAAAGTCTCGATCAAGTGGTCCTCTGCCGCAGGCACTGGCGGAGCCAGGTGGGTGGCCAGATGGGCTGCGGCCCACCCTGGGATCCTGGGAACGTGATCGTTTTAGTACTGTAGTGTGCACTGTACCTCTACTGCATTACACGAGCCTAGTTATTTCCCATCTACAACCCACGCTGGCCTTCTGTAGCTCCGCCACTTGCCGTAGGAGATGGCAACATGTGAAGATTACTGGGTCGTCAAGCCCATGTTTCCCACCGTTGCCGTCTGGGAAGAGCCTGCTTCTCAAGGAGGGGAGTATTGTCACACCTAGCGGCACGGGTGAAGAGCTACAGTCCCGGCACAAATGTGACCCGCTACAGCGCCAAGGCGGCACCAGTCGGGACAATTAACATGGGACTGCAGTCAGCAACTGAACAAGCTTAGCGTGTGCTTTGTGTTGTGGGCCTAGGTAGTTATAAGCCAATGGCGTGATCGAGTTTGTTGAGAGTCGGTCATTCTGCCCCCTGGCTCTCTTCTGTTTTCTCTCAGCTCTCCCCTCTGTTCTTCCTGTGCTAGAACAACATTACCAAAATCATATTATAGAAGAGAGATTGGCAAGGGGTGAGATCCACTGTCACTGACATGCCCTACAGGCGAACCAGAAACGACACCGCCGCGCAGATGCCTTTCTTTAAAAGGGTGGTGTAGAGCCACGGGCTGAGAATAGGACACAGTCGTAGATTTTGTTGGCCCAGTTATAACTTGTTAAAAAACAATTTATTTGAGTAGTTAACGAAAAACATATAAAAAATAAGTTGTTTTTAATTTATTTTAAAAAATAATTGAACTAATAAACTATAAAATAAATTTACTGTTTAGTTATAATTTTTTTTTTTTACTTCTATGAATAAACTGTAAATAAACTATACTGTGCCATGGAGGAGGTAGTTGGAAGGGGTTCAATGCGCTGAGGTGGCAGGGCTGGTCGAGAGAGTTCGGGCAAGAGAAGGGGCAGTAACTAGGAGCCGATAGAATCCACGAACTTTCGGGTCAACAACAAGCAGGGCAGACCAGATCCATTACAGGTACACTTTAAGGCTTACGTGCATATGTATACTCAAATTCCAAATCACTTTGGATTTTTCTTTTTTTTTGCACATCAAACACGTTTTGGACCAATAACAAGAGATCTGGTAAATGGACCAACAATTTCTTCGTTACCCCAGAGGTATTTAATTTAATAAGCAAAATAGTGCAAGAAAAGACTACAGTGCTACCCATTTTTCATGGTTCGAACAAACCGCCAGAGTCCTGACTCCTGGAGAGAGCTACTACGTACTCCCTCTGTTTGGATATAATTGCCGTTCTGTAGTTCGGCACAGGAAACAAGGTGCTCCACCCTGGGACACTGCTACCCCTACGTTCTGTGAACTATAGAGACTAGTTCAGCATGCCTCCAACGCAAAAATCAAGGGGATGCAGAGGAAAAGTGTAGAGTATTTAATAGGGGTAGAAATAAAAATTAAAAGATAAATTTGTGTTGTGAAGCGAGAATGACAAGTATTTGGAAAGAAATTTTACATGCTAGAATGACAAGTAAAATTGAACGGAGGGAGTACTACTAATGAACAATCATATTTACTGTTCCGTCAGGATTGTGACAATAGCTCTTATGATCACATAATAAATCCGTAACAATTCGAGCTATCTATACACTCCCTCTAGTTTCAATTGTTGACACTGGTTAGCGCAAATTTATATTTACCAGTATCAACATTTAAAAACCCAGAGAAATATGTGATAGTACAAACCGATTAACCGAATCAAACAACACTGATGTACGCACACAGCAGCTTCATGCACGCACGAAGTACGCATGCTTAGTGCACCAATAGTTATCAGCAGCAGTAGCCGTGGTTGTCATTCCCCGAGAGCACCTGTGTCAGCGTTCTCACCGGTGCAGTCTCCGCCAAGCTGCCGCGGCCGCTTCCCTCCATCGGCCTCGCCGCCACCGCCATTGCTGCCGAGAGGAAGAAGAAGCTCAGGATCAGCAGCAACTTCGCCACTGCCGCCATGGCTGGCTCTCGACCGGGACAGGCGGATCTGCTGTTGTTGCACTACTGATTTTTTCTTTCTAGGAGTCTCGTTTTATAGGAGAGGTTAACAACGTCGGATGGATGCGACTTGGAAGACCTTGTGCGTTGAAGTTTGAATTCCATCGTCAGTAATATAACAATTGAATTTTCAGTTCAATCGTA
>BCLG01002169.1:0-26472 GCA_001602295.1 Zoysia matrella
TGCATTGTAATTAGTGCAGCTGCCTTGATATCGGCTCAAGTGGAATTATTAAGCTGTTAGCGTCTGCTAGGCCTGCTGTTGCTTTATGAGGTTCGGCTCACATGCATGGTGCCACCCTCTAACTAGGTGGTTGTGTGCTATTGTCTCAGCAACACGGTAGAAGTTTTTTGGGGCGTACAAGTCGCATTCAGTTTGGGTGGGTTAGCGCACGTTCAAATCATCGCTGACTTGATCACGCTACAAAATATCTGTTTGACTTTGGCATTTCTTTATTTGTAAAGAGTGATCAATGTACGAATTTGAATTATGTAATTCAGAGCAGTTTTCCCATCTATTCATATATATCTGAGCTAAAAAGAAATTGCAGTCCAATGTCTGAATCGATTCATGTAGCAGTTATTGTGATTTGCACCATGAATACATTACTCTCCTTTTATTTGGGTGCTGGGCACATACGCACACCATTGCAATTCAAGTTGGCACGCTTTGCAATGAAGAGAAAAACTAGGGTCTAGGTAGATTACCCTTTGCTTGATTATTCGATGTGGATTTGTGGATAGATAGGTGGCATGGCAACCAATATTTGGGCCTGAGATGCAATCCTGGCCACAACAATAATCATCTTCCGGAGGTACTTCGTAGCAGGGCACATTTTCAGATGAGAGTGTGTCTCATAAAGTCGATCATACCTGGAGGACCAATGAGGTGGTGCCAAAATATAGTGCCATTTCTCATTTTTCTCTGGAAACTTGAAATAATTTCTGTCTTTATGAATTATTGTCTTTCATGATGACTTTATAGATGGATAAAGTTGGTCTCTTTGATTCTTGCCAATAGGTACATGAAGAAGTGAACTCTCTGAAAATATGTACACCTGTTGCTCTATACTATCCTTTAGATATAGGTGTGCCCATACTGTGGCATATATTTACCTGCCATGAATCCTACCCTTTTCTAATGATATGACAAACCCCTTTCTAAAATAATGTGGTGACTCCCGTTTCTAAATTATTATTCTGTATCATTGAGACAATAATTCTAAGTAAAAATGAACTAAAATTATTATCATAACGATAACAATTTAAGAATAAACGGAGTATTTGTTTACACGAATGTGTTACAGTAGGAGTTAATCTCCAACAAAATCTCAACATCATCCCGCCAATGAGATATGGACTCGTCATCTCTTGATGATGCATATCCGGTTTTTTTTTTCAGTTTTATCTTTTTTCCTCTCTAAAATTGATTTTGTTGCGCCATGAAAATCAATCAAGAAGGCTGCGGGAACTGGCTTCACAAACAATAAGCTGGATACATATATTGCCCCATATAGTCTGCTACAGCACGCGACCTCGTCACGACAAAGCAAAAGGCGAACGGGACGCTACGTACGCAGACGAGCTGGCCACAATGCCGTCACCTGATAAGCAACCAACAACGGCAGTCTTAACAGAATAACGGCACAGCCGCACCGGGACGATATCATCCCATAGGCCAGGCAAGGCAACACTCCGGCAGCCCGCGGGTGCAGGCACCAGCCTTATACATGGCAGGTCGTTTCATACTTGCCATTTGCCGATGCCAGCTGACAACTTACTACGAGCCGATTAAATTCTTTTGGAATGAAAGGATTTTTTTTTCTATTTTTTACAATTTTTTGTGAAATCGAACTAATTTTTATGAAATTTCTGTGTGATTTTTGTGAAATTTCTATATTTTTAAAAAAGGCCTAAGACTATTGATGACTGACGAGATGTGCTTAGTCAGGGCAGTGACTAGCCATTTGATATGATGATTAAGAATATTGGAATCCTACAGCTACAAGAAAGGAGTAGTCAAGCAGACGTGTCACAGAGAAAGAATCGAATGGCAACTTCACGATTTTAGAGTGGGAACTGAGTCTGCATGCAGATACATCCCGTCAGTCCAACATATCGTGGTTTCAGTCTTGGGTCAACTAACATATGGTTTCAATCAGAATCCCTACTAGTACTCTGCAGTAGCATGCGGCTGTCTTTGCCGTTAATTTGGACACGACACATCTTAAAGCACAGTCATGTATCCTCAGCTGTCGATGGCCTTCATGTCCAGATTTTTTATCCCAACCTGAATTTGTGCAGTGCAGGAATACTTCCCACAGGAATACCTTCAAAGTAGGAATCTGACATATTCGTCGGCTGCTGCTGGCGAGCTTCCTTGTGACTTCTTGATGAAGATGATGGCGAGCACCTGATGCTTCACAAGATTCCAGCCTCTGCAAACTCTCATCACAATGACACGATCTGACAGCAGGACATGGTTTCGGAGTTTCAGCTCTTCTTTGGGAATAAATTATAAGTCTTCTACAGAATATGCAGACTTCAGATGCGCCGATGGTCCTGGGGTTGCAGGCTTGCAGCACATGTTGCAGAAGGGCTGCTAATGGCGTCAGGCAACTCGAGCTCTCTAGCACAGACGGCTGCCGATATGCAGTGTTTTCTTTCGATGATACGGTCGATCGCCGTCAAGCCGATGAACCTGGCTGCCGGAGGAACACGAACGAAAGAGACCACAAGCTCTTCCATTGTACATCAGCCCTAACCCGCCGCCGACCCGCAGCCCATGTGCTCAACTGCTCTGCAAATGCACTCAACAATGGAGAACACAGAGAGGATCGATCCGTGCCATTGCAACGTCTCTTTCCGTGGGCTCCTTTCAACTGCTGCTAGTGACAGGGGCACTCGCGAGCAAGCAGGAATAAACAATGCTGAAAGCAGAGCACAATCTTTATTCGGCGGCTGGAGGGGATCATCTGCTGCCGGAGGAAAAGGATGCCGCGATTAAGAAGTTGTTACGCTACCTTCGATCAGGCTTGTGCATGAAGAGAACGCGATTTGATGCAAATCGGCTGTAAGCGGCAAGGAGAATAAGTAACACTTGGGGGGGGGGGGGGGGGGTCAGTGCAGGTATCATTCAGAAAAGTGAAGTTTCTAGTTAGGTGATGGCTGCTTTGGATCCAACATAATGATCTTGGGGAGATCATCTAGCCATTTTGAGGCTCATCCAAGAAGCTATCCCAGTTTTCTTCGCCCAAAATTTCATACTGCTTTATTCAGTGCCCATCTTATAATTTAAAGTGGTAACATGTGATACAAGAAATTCTGGACCTTATTATATGTGAGAAATCTCTGCGGTCATTATCGCTGAAATTACAATTCAACAGCCAGGCCCATTAGTGGACGTCAACTGGTATGGAATTCGCGCATATAGCGTGACGCGATTCTTTTAGAATGATAATACGAAGCCTCTAACGCTGGTGATGCATGCACTACCTTCGGTTTTAAAATATTGACACAATTCATTTTTAATATTAATTTTAACTATTTCTCTTATTCAAAAAATTTGTTCAAATATATAAACTTTTATTATTATTTGATTTATTATTAGTAAAATTTAAATTACAACTAATAATTTTACACATTGAAATAAATTTTTTAAATCAGACAAATGATCAAAAATTAATGTTAAAAGTCAATTGTGTCAATAATTTAAAATCGGAGAGAGTATAATAATACTTCCAGCAACACTGCAGTGAGATCCAATGTTAGTGTATACGACGTCTGCAGTATGCCCACTAGCATAGTACTCCATCCGTTGTTTAATTGTTATCGTTATTGACTTTTAGTTTCAACTTTGACTATTTGTTTTATTAAAAAAAATTGATAAATATAATATATTTTATTATAATTTAGTTTATTACTAAAGGTATTTTATTCACAGCTTATAATTTTATATATTTGAATTTATTTTTTAATAAAACAAAAATTCAAAGTTAAAACTAAAAGTTAATGGTGACAACAATTAAAGAACGGAGAGAGTATTCACTAGGATGAGAATCAGAACGCTAGAAAAAAATTGATCAACGGAGTACAGTTTAACGCCAGTATATTCACTCAAAAAGTTTCAAGAGGAAAGAAGGATGGAAAAATTTTACAGTAAGTTCGGAATCATAAATATAACACTCTGAATCCAGAAATGCTGCACTATAGAGTAATATATATGAGTCGTATATATACATTGATAGCTGTTTCCTTCCATGCACATCATCATAAAACCGATGTGCCCCCCTGCTGATACAGATAGATGGCTACTTGCTACAGTACTAGTGAATAAGAAGCTCCATAACAATTGTATACAGGAATTATGTCACATACAAAAAAAATGGGGACCCTAAAGTTAACTATCTAATCTTACTGACGGGGCTAGGTCATATCCAGGCTGCTCTATAAAAAGGAGCACTGTCTAACTCTATTTTTTTTCGTGTGGGAAATCTATGCATTATTTCATTAAAAGAGAAAAAATGAATGCAAAAGCGAGATAAAGACCTCAAACAGCGTACACACACAGGACCTTACAAGCGCTTGAACACAAAGGCGCGCCACCACCTAAACCTCTACCATCTAAGCCGAAGAAGAGAGCGACCAGGATAGCAGGTTTTGAAGCTAAGAAGCCCCTGCCCGACACCAGAAATCAGCTTTTCGTTGAATTGCTTGGAGAACAGAGGAAACGGAAGGATGTGCTCCATTGAAGACACAATTGTTCTCATGCTTCCAGATTTTCCAAGCGACCAAAATGACGGGAGTGTTGAACTCCTTGGGAAAACAGTATCTCTCAGTACTCCAATAACTAGAGAAATGCTGAGACGAGAACTGTGACGAAGAAGAGATGGAACCCAGCCGCTGCAAGATGTAGGCCCAAACTTGCTTGAAGAAGACGCAAGACAGCAGGATGTGCTAGATTGATTCCTCCTCTTGATCGCAAAGGGCACAAGCTGTAGGATGAGGCATGTTGCGCTTTGCAAGCCGGTCGGCTGTCCAACACCGATTGTTAATGGCAAGTCACACGAAGAACTTGCATCACAGCGGTGCCCACGTTTTCTAGATCCTCTTCCAAGAGGCGAACCTGACTGTCCCGAGGAAAAAGGCCTCATAAGCTGACTTAGTGGAGTAGGACCCAGAGCTTGTGAAACGCCAAGAGTGTTGATCCGGCGCTTCCAACTGCAGGTTGAACCCTTTCACCAAGTCTCAAATTCGAAGGTAATCAAATAAAACCTGTACTGTAAGAGCACCCTGTATGTCAGAAGTCCAAGCCCTGTTGGTGAGAGCTTGTGCCACCGTCCTTTCCTTGGTTTTTCTTCTTGGGATCAAAGCAAAAAGGTGAGGTGCACGGATCAAAGCAAAAAGGTGAGGTGCAAAGTGAGCACTGCCACCTGAAACATAACCTGAGCAATACGGGGAACCTCAACAGATAACCCTTTCCAAGGCCGGGGAGCAACGGTTTTCTCAAGCCATAGCCAACGAATACGGAGAGACCAATTGAGCACTTCTAAGTTGTGAATGCCAAGCCCGCCGTATTGCAATGGTCTTTGGACCCAGACCCAGCTCACCAGGCAGTTCCCACCATTAGCAGACTAGCCTCCTTTCCAAAGGAAGCTTCTACGGATCTTGTCAATTGATTTGATCACCCACTTCGGCAGGTCCAGAACCGACATCAGATAAATGGGGACGGCAGTGAGGACTGCTTTCACCAAGATAAGGCGGCCTGCCCTGCTTAGGAGAGAGGCCTTCCAATGTGGGAGATAATCCGCCACCTTGTCAATTAACGGTTGGAGATCTGATTTGATAGGTTTCCGAACCGAGAGAGAGAGACCCAAGTAAGTGCAAGGGAAGTCCTTCACCTCACATGGAAGCAGATCTGAAATTCTAGCTCGGTCCTCCTCATTACAATAGATTGGAGTTACAGAACTCTAGGGTAAAATGGTTGACAAGAAATAAACATTATATTTATTGCGCATGGATTTACGCATTGATTTACAGAACAAGGACGAACGTGATTTCACAAAACTTCCCTAAGCTGCAATTAGCTTTTCTACTTTACAACAGTTAGTCATTAAGATGGCAAATACCGCTGCAGGCATTCTTTTATATTCTGAAAGTTCACTGGCTTAGATATGTAGGAATCCATGCCGGCAGCCAGGCACTCATCAGCACTCTCTGAGAATGAATTCGCTGTCATCTGCATAAAATCAGAAGTTTAATGGGTAACACAACGTCCTACAGAAACAAGAGTTATAGCTTCACAAACCTTATTATCTACATTTTCATAACCATAAAGGTGGTGTTTGGCTATCAGGATAAGAGGGTGGGATTAGGATTAGGATAGAAGAAGAAAAAATCTGCACCTTTCATTCACATCTCCTATTAAATCTCAGCCATTCGTTTATTTCCCAAACCCAATCCCACTTTTCATTACGCATTCCCCAAACGGCACCTAAGGAAATTTCAGACCCTGGCTAATAAGATTGTAAGAAACTCATAAGCCTCAAATGTAACAAACATTTTTAGAGCCTGTTTGGAACGTAAAAACCGGTAATATCACTGGAAACAGTTCAACTCAAGTTGCAGAGTATGAGAAGGGCCTGTGAATGTCAGATGATACAGAAAAAATGTATTTCTATCGTTGACCGGGATAAAATCTTTGTCCTTTACTAAATTGTATTCTTTCAGTGAATAGGCCAATTCTCTAAAGAAATAAAGGCATATCCTTAAAGAGAGCACTGTCAATTATTTTCCATGTATGACTATTTGAAACTCTGTTTTGCAGGCATATAGCAATAATACAAAGTAAGATACATGCATCTCTAAGACATAGATCAGAGTTACCATGAATCCCGAATCATCAATGGAAAACTTACCGCAATTATAGGAATCCTCTGCCCTTGATTTTTTGGATCTGTACAACCTAATGAAATAGGCGAGTCAGCTATCATCTGATTGTCTTCAGGCTTTACAGAAGCATCCCAATGGCCGGTATTCTCAAATGAACGGATATGCTTAGTGGCTTCTATGCCATCCATTTTTGGCATGTGAACATCCTGTCGAGTAGACATCATCAGCATTTAGGAGTAGAAAGATGCGCTATTACAATTTGTCATAAAACCCTGTCTTGGGTTTCTAAACAATCCTGACATCAATAATATTCATATTGATAGACAATGACGTGCTGCCATGATCTACGATCATTTTTTTTTTTTGGTCATGCACGAGCACATAAGACTGGTACTGGTTTACTGGTGAGATGAGAACAAGCACAATCAACAGCATTGAAAATCTGTGAAGCTTGAATCAAATTTGAAGGAAGTGTCTTGAGTTATCATAAAGGTTTACCAAGCCAATAGATGGTCAACCCCTTGCCTATACCTCACATATATCTAACTTATTACTTCAGTTAAAAACACTTCACACAGTTTGCTCATGTAAACATTTCACACTCTGCTCATGTAAACATGCTGTTGTTGGCTGCAAATCTGATTCAAGCCTATTATCTTTAGGTTAGTCCTTTGCATCTTAGAAAACGTTGAGCTGTGGCAATTTGAAAGTTTGAAATGAAGTGACAACAATAGAAGGATAAACTATTGAAATATGATGAAGTAAAAAATCTGCAGTCGTATCATCAGAATAAGATCATATTGATGCTGCTGTACCGCACAGATTGCTTCCATTCCATTATTTACGATATCTATTCCATGGCCCAGCTGCTCGAGCATTGATTTTGCCACTATTATATTGACTCTAGTGTCTTCAACGAGAAGGATTTTTGCTTTGTTGCTATTTGGACAAAACTTGGATTTTTTGTGGAGTGATTGTTCTTCAAGAACTTTGCATGGTCCCGTTTCTTGTAAGCAGGCACCTGAAACTGAAACTGTCTCTCCTTGGGAGCTGGAAACCCGTTCAACTTGACTATCCAATTCAAAGACCATTGCATTATCATGCTGTTCCTCAACTGAGTTCCTTACACTAAGGCCATTTGGTTGGTGACCAGCAGATGCACATTTTGCAAAGTTCTGCTCTATTGTTGTGAGGCCATTGGAAATAAATTTATGATCTTCTAATTTGTTAGGTGGATCAGAGCACATAATCTTGTGACCGAATAATTTTGTGTTATTCATTATCGAAACTCCAGGGGACAAGAGAGAACTTCGCAGTTGTGGCTTGAAAACAAAAGAACCTTCTATATCACTGTTAGTGAAATCATTATGAGAATTGTGATCATCATCTGGATCATCACTATGCTCCTCTTTTACAGGGATTTTGCAAGGAAGCACAAATGTAAATGTTGATCCTTCATTCTCTTTGCTGACCACAGTTAGAGTACCACCCATCAACTCCACCTGAATCATCCAGAAATACCAAAGAAAGTTACACTCACTTTTGTAACCACTTTCGTGTTTTTAGATATTGATGTTTAATGTATGCATGACTATTCTCACACAGAAAAATGCATGCATAATTATTCTGACAATAAAAAAAAAGGAATAGAACTGTATCATCATTCTGTGCTTTATATGGCAACTCAAACTTCCTACCAACTGTTTGCAGATTGCAAGGCCAAGTCCTGTCCCACCATATTTTCTAGCATGATCGGTACTGGCTTGCATATACTTCTTGAACAGCAATGGTAAAGACTTCTCTGCAGGTCAATATATGTTCAAATGCTCAGAAATGAAAACAAATATATTCTAAAGTATTATTAAGAAATTTCTCTATCAAATGACCTAAGGGGTAGTGACTGTGCATGAGATAATCAACAAATGTCATTACAGACCTGGTATTCCTATCCCGGTGTCATATACATCACAGCGAAGCCAAATAACTTCCTCTCTCTCACCATCCTCCCTGGGGTTTTCACATGTTGGAATGCCATTCTGAAAAGATTCTTTGTGTTTCAAACAATGCAAAGTATCTTTGTCAAAATTTTTTGGAGAGGCAGCAGAATTTTCGGCAGTGGTGGTAATTTGGCATCCAGAATAGGATCGCTTATGAATTTTCCCATGTTCTTTTTTGCATCCTGGTTGCTGTTCACGCACAACCTGAAGATTTATTCCCACCTTCCCTTCATGTGTAAACTTCACTGCATTGCTGAAAATGAGTACGAAATAATGTAAGATTACACACATTTTCCATTATATGCAGCCAAATGAGTTCTGTAAAGTCTTTTGCCTTCAAACTGGCAGGCCTTAGTAATGTATAAAGTCTTTACCTGATCAAGTTGGTTAAGATCTGCCGAATCCTTAGCACATCACCAGTGACCTACACCAACACATTAAAATCATTTCATGAAATGAACGTTACCATTTTGCAGTCAGCTAAGTCCTTAAATTGTAAAACAAATATACATCATTTTCGGTTCTCTTTACCTTCACTGGTACATCAGCACCTATGCACCCTTCAAGGGTCAATTCCTTCTTCAATGAAGCTGCTGCAGTTTGGAGCGCATATTTAACTACTTCTCTTGGTCTAAATGTAGTTGATTCTAGTTTCATAACTCCTGAAACAATAAATGCGTAAACCTGATTTCAATTGTCATGGGGCCATGAAAGATACATAACTAATGTTCCTATAGAAAGAATACTATCATACTTTATGTCCCTATAGAAGGTACTTAATCTAGAAGTGCCTACAAACCACTTGAAAACAATAAAATAAGTTGCTCAATCCACTGAAGTATTATAAGATTTGCAATACCTGACTCCACTTTGGAAAGATCAAGAATGTCATTGATCAGTTGAAAAACAAGATCTCCAGAAGATAACATAACTTCTAGCAACTGCTGTTGTTCTTTATCAAGGTTGGTATTTGCAAGAATTTCGGCCATGCTAAGAACATCTGAAAGAGGAGATCTGATCTCATGGGACATGGTGGCTGGCATTTGTTTTGCTCGCATTGTTTCCTCTACGATGTGAAATAAGTGGCATTAGTATAACGTTCTAACTTAAATGCACCGAATAGTCAGTAACAAGATGCAAACCTGTTATGTGAATGGATTTGCTAAGTTCTGTTTCCTTGGCCTTTTGGACAGCTTCTCTGACCATTATGTCTGCCATTTTCTCTCTTCTTTTTACCTAAAGTGCAAACAAGTAGATGGATTGCAGTTCAATACCGTGAAACAAAATGTAGAACATAATGCAATTTCTTAAATGGCTGGAAATAGCTTATCATGTGAATTTAGGAAATGCATTAATGTGAAAACTACCCTTGGAAAATAGTTTGTACAATCGCAGTAGGGTGCTAATATGAAAAATCAAAACTACATATTAGGCTGTGAAACATTACATGAACAACTGATGTTGTTCAGTATGGCAGTTACATGATGACAAAAATACCCTACAGTCTAAACATATAAAAAATATACATTCCCATGTGACGACTGATGACAGTAAAATATAGGTTATAATTCTAAGTAAAATATCACCCATCCACTTGGAATGGAGGGACAGAAGTGTTGCTGTTGCAACAGTAAGACCGAGTGAAACAAAGACTCGTACAGTTGGCACCAGAATGGAACCCAAACAATAATAATATCTCGAAATTCCCAGACATTCAGAAAGGAAAGATTTTACTTTCCTTCCTTTCCATCTTTTTTTTTTATCCTTGTGCTTTGCCTCTTGGAGCTTTCATCTCTAACCTACCACAACTTGCTTGGGACTAAAAGGCTTTGTTGTTGTCAGAAAGAAAAATTTGAAGCTAGATCATAACAAAATTTAAATTCCTCAAGGCACCTGATCAGTTATGTCCATTGCAACATAATTCACACCAATTGTTTCCCCACTTTTGCTGAAAACTGGTTCAATGTATGTCACAAATGTCTTTGCTCCAAACATTGGTGTATTAAAAGCAAATTCTCTTTTAGTTGCTATCCCTGTGGCCATAACCTCTCGCTTGACATTATTCATCTCATCTATACCTTCACCAGACAATATCTCGTAGTCTGTCTTACCAATAACATCCTGATAAAAAAAATATGCTTCAGCCAAAATTACAAGTTGTTACAACAACTGTAGCATGAAGTAGTCATGTATTGCTATTTTTTGTCCAGTGATTGGAGTATTGGCATACTAGAATTGCACAATTACAAAGTTCAAACAAAATAGTGGTGTAAAACATGAATCATACAGAGAACAATGGTAAGGTAATGGTATTGAATAAAATCAGATTACCTCATCAGCAAGTGTTGGATAGTGATTAAATATGAAACAGTATCGTAAATCAGCATCCTGAAAAGGAAAGAAAAAGAAATCTATGATTTACCTATAACCAGAGATAGAAATACGAATAATAATGTTCAACATTTGTTTGTTGTACAGCAAGCTGTAACAGGTGTGACATAGATAAACGTACCTGATGAGCAATAACAATTGGAGCAGTTTGAAGAACCAAGTGCAAGAAGAAATCAGCACGTTTAAACATTCCAGAGAACTCCTCTGCGGGTGTGTGTGACTGTAGATTTTTTATATTTTCCTCCAACTTTTCAGCCAATGAACGTTCCCTTTGAATGCTTTCTTCAAGTGTTTTCTCCAACTGAATTGCCCTTTCTTTCCAGTATGATAAACTGTCTTTATTCACATCTATTTTAGGCTCCCTACTACAAGAAAGGTCATCATTCTTTTTTGTCGTCCGCTTCCATTCATCTTCATAGACTTCATCAAGTATAGGTACATGACACTTTACAGCATAATAACTCTCATCCTGAAACCGTTGCTCCTCCAAGATTTGGAGCTTATTTTGTTCAATCTCTTTCCTCTGTTTGCAGAGATTACCAAGCTCTTCCTCCAGAAGCCGAGCAGCATTGGCTCTCTTATATTCCCAGTGCTTCATAAAATATTGCATATGAGAAACACCTTTCTCAGAATTTGCCATTTCCATAAGCCGTTGAAAATCCACATGAAGAGGCTTCTCATCAAACTTAACATCCTTGAAAGCATCTTGGTCCTTCTTAAACTTCTCCATTTTAAACTGCCTCTGGTGTTTATCCCCTATATTCTCAGGCCACATCGATGGTGCAACCTCATCCTCAGGCTCAGAAAGGTAATCGTCCCCCATCTTTCTTAATAATCAGCACTTGTTGTTATCCGGTCAAATTGAAATTTTCCTCAACATCGGTTGATTGTAGAACTCAGCAGATGGTGTAATAGACTACAGCTGATAAAAAACAACCCTTGGTTGAATTTGAATGTTCCTGCCCTCCCTCATCAGAATGGTATAATCACAAGCTGCTGCTTATCTGCATATACATATGGTTTGCGACTTAGTACATGATTATGGATAAATTGATAGAGAAATTCCCCTGTTCAAATCAAATTATCCAAAGAACTGAAGGTTGACTTGAGAAGAAGATATGATTTAACAGAAGGCATTCTGTAAAGGAAAGAGCATGCATATTCAAGTTAGCTGTGCGCATAGAGACGCCAAACGGATTGCAGCGTTGCTTGGACAATTAAACAGCAAATACTGTTTGCACCAAAAGTAGACAAGGAACTTAGCCTTTAACAGAATTTTTGAGCCCTCAAGGTGGAACCTTCCCTTTGTTCGAGACATGCTGGATAGCATCTTCGGATCAAGAAAAGAACAGTAAAAAATAGGTCCAGGATCGAATTTAAGATTTTACAGTGCTCCAGCTATTTATAAAACCAAAAGCAATGCTGAATTACTGATGGACAAAATGACCAGTCCGAGACCGATGGGTGAATCAACTCAACCATAGAGCTAGCTCATAAAGTCAAACACTTGGCCGCTAAAGAACGGCCCACATACGAAGAACCGAGAAAGCAACAGAACACGCAAAGCTAGCGAACGAGACCTGATCCCTGTAGGACCCAACCTTGTTCTGCGCCACTGCTTTCTGGCCGCTACCCGTTCGACGGAATGCAAGAAAAAAACCCAGTGGTCCCGGAACGCTCAAGATCAAATCCATGGCCTCAGGAATCACTTGATCAAGCTAGAGACGCACCAAGGACGCATGAACTCAACAGCCCCAGGAAGTCGCGCTGTGCCCGCCAGCCACACGTCCAGCGAAAATGCCAGACTGGTGCTCCCGATCAACAAACTTCGATCACGCACCTGAAGGAGTAGCAAGCAGGCTTCTCTGGCGGGATGCCTTCTGTCCGGCGTAGCAAGGCGAGACCCGCCACGGCCACAGGAAACAGCACGGGGCGGAAGGCAACAGGTGTAGCAGGACACGACCAGCCGCGACGATGCAGTGCGGTCAATGCGATGCGACGCGGAGCAGAGAGGGAGGCGAAGGGGAGGAAGGAGGAGGCGGTGGAGTTTGCGGAGGAGGATCTAATGGCCGCGACCGGGCAGCGCGCAGCAGCCATGTGACGTGAGTAATATAAAAGTGCTCGGGGGTGGCGGAGGCGAGCGCAAGGAATCGCGCCCGCGGGGGCAGGGGTGGCCATGTGCGTGCGCGCGAGGGGACGCGACGGCCCCCTCCCCCCGCCCGGCCCTGAGAGTTGTTTAGCCAGCGCCGGCATGCCTTTCGTCTCCCTCTCCCCGGCCGATCTGGTCGCCGTCCCGGTGTGCTGGTGGCGGTGGTTGGCGGCTTGGCGCGGTGAAAACGGACCGGCGGTAGAGGAGGAACTAGGAAGCGGGGGCATCAGAGCTTTTTCAATGGTGTCGAAGTGGTGGCAGTGGACTTCCGCTTGCCGCTTCGTGCCGGCGCGCGCGGCGTAGCGACGACCGGTGTGAGCTTGGCGCTGCGACTGCTCTGTTGCGGGCCGTTTGGGTACGATCTTCTCCATCGCGTTTAAATTATAAGTTAAACGAAGATTTTTTTTATTTATCGTTTTTTGTTTACCGTAGTTTAAATATGTAAAGCGGTGATAAAAAAAATAAAAACAAGCGAGACGTCTGACAAATTATCGCTTATTTTGACTGATAAATCGATTATAAATAAAACTAAACAGGACTGAAGAGATGAGTTTAAAAAGAAAAAAGAAATATATCTTCTTGTTCCTATACCGTCGGGACAAGCTCGTAGGTTGACTTCATATGAACATCACTATGTCCATTTATGTTTGACACCGACAGACCAACAGTTAATTAACCAATTTCCTATCTCATTGTCAACCGTTATGAATGTCTTTACTTGCTTATTTCTCTTTATTCATAGAAATATTGCGTCCTTAGAATGAATATTTTTTCTTTTTTTTGGGAAAAATGTAAGAGCTCATCACTGTTGTATTATTTTTTCGATCATATACAAGCACATGCTCTCTGCTGCATATATAGTATGAATCTAGTTGCACAAACTGCGTAGATAAAAAATATTCAAAGTGATAAGTACATAACTAACAACGATTCCTTTTGGAGAGGAGCATATATATGTCATCTTAAGCAACTAAGCTTTAAGCACCCGTCTCTAATTAGATGATTAGGCATATAAACTTGCCCAATAACAATCTGTCACAAGAGACCAATCAGCCATAATCTAACGCATGTGCTGTGTCACCGTGATCCTTGTAGTACTGCACCCGTTGATAGTATAAAAAACCACGACATATGGCAATCCATACCAATATGCTATTGGATCAGTATTGCAATGAAGTTTTACATATTCAGCTATATGCACTTGTAACTATGAGCTTTTTACCAGCAAAATGATACTACGTTGAGTCAGTAACTAAGCGTGGATACAGCTGGTTAAATGCATTTTTGGCATGTATATTATGTCAAATAAATTTAATATAATTAAGAAAAAAGACAACTATATATGAAGATTTTATTGTATATTTTTAAAGTCGTGATCTTTAGATGTTACAAAACTAATTCTTCTATATATAATAGTAAGAGTACAAAAAGAAGCATTAATGAAAACAAATATCCAATGAGTGAGCTTATACCCACCCTTCATTGTTTGCGGCATGTGCCAACTTGTTGGTCACCTACAAATTTTTCCTCATCAAACAAAGTCAACTCCAGCAAAAAATTATGAGGCACAGAGATATAACAAAGCCAACCTATGCATGCCAGAGACAAAAAAAAAAAAGCCTGTACCACTGGTATAAAGTAGGTGAAAGCTAAACTATAACGAATAAGATGTCAATAGTTGATTAAGTTATCATAAACGCTTAACAGACACGGTAAAGTTTGGCATCTTAAAACGTGTAAGGTAGTTGCCACCATGCTTAGTGTCTCCACTGTGGCTCCTAGACTTGGGATGAGGCAAATATATAAATAAAGGAGATGTAAGCTGTTAATGAGGCAGCTACTTCGTGTCAAAGCTATTTTACTCAAAAAAAAAACTTGTATAAAACAGAAAAAGGGGATAACCAGTGTGGAGCAGAGTAAATCTTGGATGATATTTTTTTTCTTTGTGTTTTCTCTCTCTATTATCTTGTAAATAGATAGCTCATATTGGCCACTGGTATATATAAACAAAAAGGCTATGATCTAAAAAGTACAATATTTGCTTAATAGAAATTTTGGCTCTTTCACCATATGGCTTTCACTTATTGGAGGGTTTTTCTAAGGTTTTCACACAATTTACAGAAAACTATCTGCACCTCTGATGTCATGCTGTTTTGTTGGCATTAGCATCAGGTATATAACTAAGGTAAGGTTTACTTTTTCCTTTGATGATCCATAGGTTAAAAGGTTATTGCTAACTCTTTTATCATGGAAGCTAAATCAAATGTAGAATGATAAGAAAAAATTATGATTGCTTTCTCTTTCTTCATGTGTCCCTTGTAAATACTTAATAAATTTTCTTATTGTTACTGTGTGCAACGATGGATGTCTTTCTGATCACTTCATTGTACTAAATTTTTTTTCAAGTACCTTGGGCTATTGATATTGGCGAAAATTGTCTTTTGGTTCTTTGTTATGTTACTGTTATTATAAACATATGCAATCTGTCATATTACTTAAGTTGTAAGGTTGTGATTTCTTTTGTTGCAAGTTGCAACTAGTTGTAGTGGCTAGTTGTTTATATAACACTTTTTTGACGATGTAAATTCGAGAATCGCTGTGACCACGAGGACTCTGGACTACTATAATCTTAATTCCACTTTTTAATTGTGCTAACTTATAAATAACCCTACTCTATTTAGAGAAATTTTTAGTCTCGATACATGTAATTACCTGATCGACTGCACTGTGATCGATTGCTTATAATAAAGGGGGACCCGTGCCGCCGGTGGGACAAACTTGCTTCTCAAAGGCAAACCGCAAAAGCGCAGGATTGGGATCGTCGGCAGTCGGTACGGCAGCAGTCAACCGAGCAGTCGGGGGGTCTCCACCGTCGATTTCTGTGCGCGCGATTGTGTGGCCGGCGCTTGAGCTCGATCGCTTCGTTTGGTTGAATGAGACGTGAAATATTTTTGAACAGTTAATTTTTTGAAAAATTCAAAGAATTTTCTTTCAAATTTCAAAAATTTTATATAATTTCTATTAATCATCCAAGTTATTTCCAAATTTATTTAAAATTATTCTATTAATTTCTAAAGTTTCCTAAAATTGTTTAAACTAGAAAAATTTACTCCTTTGGAACTAATAGAATAATTTTAAAAAAACTTTAGAAATAACTTTTAGTATACTACTTAAAAAAAAACCTAACGGAACAACTTTGACAAACTTTAAAAACTAACATAAACAACTTTAGAAAATTTTAAAAACAATAAAATAACTTTATGAAATTTTGGAAACTAATGGAATAATTTTAATAAACTTTGGGAATAACTTAAAGAGCACCTATACGAAGAACTCGATAAGATAAAAATGATGAAATAAATTTGAAAAATTTTGAAAGCTTGAGGGAACTTTATTGGATTCTCGAAGATTAACCGTTCAAAATTAAATTCAAATTTAAATTATGAAATTTTAAACTCAAAATTTGAGAAACTTGGAGAGCACCTAAACAAAGACGACAAAACTAACAAAATAATTTTATAAAATTTACTTGTATTTTTAAAAATTAATCGTTCAAAAATAATTCAAATCTCACTCAACCGAACGCAGGCAACGAGCTGAAGCGCCGACCGCACGATCGCGCGATTAGGGATCGACGGTGGAGACCCCGACTGCTCGGTTGACTGCTGGTCGTACCGACTGCCGACGAGCCCAATCCAAAAGCGCATCCCCTTCGTCGTCCCCTCTCGTTTACGCGGCTCGCCCTCAGATCTCGTTCGGCCGCCATGGACGCGATCGACTCGGTGGTGGATCCCCTCCGCGACTTTGCCAAGGACAGCGTCCGACTCGTCAAGCGCTGCCACAAGCCCGACCGCAAGGGTAGGTCGCCTCGCCGCGCTGCGATTGGAACTCCAGTCGTTTTGGTTCTTCCTCTGTTAGATCTGAGACTGATCCGGTGCGATCTGCGTCTGTGTGTGCGTAGAGTTCACCAAGGTGGCCACGCGCACGGCTATCGGGTTCGTCGTCATGGGCTTCGTCGGGTTCTTCGTCAAGCTCATCTTCATCCCTATCAACAATATCATCGTCGGATCCGGCTAGGTGCTTGCTTGCCTCTATCTTTCTTACTCGCCTCTTCCATTAGATCCAGGCTGTTTGCATCTGTTTGATGACCGATCTGCGATACATGCTCCAGTTTCTGTGGATTTGGTCGGAACTGGGTGGTGGCAAGTGGGAAGGTTGGGCTGTAGCATGTTTGGAAGATCGCGGCCGATCCGAGTTTGACTAGGCACTTTAGTTGAGAATCGTGCATCACTGAACCACTAGTGCAACTGTGCAATCCAGCTGGTGAATTTTGCTTGATTTCGTTTTTGCATACAATTGAACCAGTTGATTAGGAGGTTTCTCTATGTGTAATCAGTGTATAGTAGGTTTACTTATGTTGGTTGTTGATCTCAACAGCTTGTTGTGATCCTGTGATGATACAGTATTTTGATACTAGCCTTAATTTCTTATGAATAGTTGATAAGTCCGTGTAGACTACTAGAAAATTTTCTTATGAATAGTTGATAAGATTTGCTCAATTGTTCCTCACTATTTTTTCATGTCCACGAATGCCTTTTTAAGTTGTCCAGCGCCCATCTTATCCATTACAAAGACATTTACACTCGTCTTTGATTTAGAGCGTCTTCTGAACAGTATTATTTCTTAAACTTCCAACGCACCAAACTTGATGATTCATGGACTCTGCAAATTTGGTGATTGAAACCGCGATGTATATATGTTTGAAATTTAATATGGACTTGTGACAGTTAACTAAACTTGATAAACCATGGCAACATTATGATGATCTTCAATGCTATTGAAAACATTTTATGGATTGTTGCATTCATGTCTGGATGCATATAAGTTGGACCCATCTAAAGTTCTAGTCTCCTATTCTTCTCTTTGATCAAATTTAGTTACACGTTCTAGTGCTGTTTGAGGACGTATGAGCTTGGTAAACTGTACTAAGCATCACCATCCTGACCATTTGGTTGAAGAATGTTAGAAACCACTATTAGTGACAGTTCTGCTGCTGAATCTTTGTATATTTGGTAAATTATGATTGAAGATCGAAGAATTACGTGATACATAAGCTTACTGCATAGTTTAAGAATGCATCGGTGATGGCTGTGTAAGTGCTCACCTGTCGTGGATACCTTGGTGTTTACTTACCAATGGCGCCATCACTGCATGTCGAGCGATTTTCACATTTAAATAACAGCAGTGAACATGATTAGCGTGCTAACAACTTGTAATGTTTCTTGTGCAGGCCTTTGTTTAACAAAATGAAGAGAGCAATGGATAACGAGGATGCTGGGCCTTCACTAAGTAATCTTGCCAAAAGGCAGTTTTCTCCCTTCGTTTATCTAGAGCAGTGTCGTACTGTTAAGACTTGTCAGTGTACACCTGACTATGAGTAGACCTTGACGAAGTAGCAAGTTGTGAAGGAAAGTTTTTTATTTGTCGTCGTTCCCTGTAATCTCTGTCTATTGGCGACGTTCAGCTCCAGATGGTGGTGCACGGGTGATCTGGAAATGTGCACTTGCGTTACTAGCCTAACATGGACTTAAAAAATAAAATATTTATACTTTTATGAAAGTAGTTTTTAAGACAAAATTAAATCATATGATTTTTATATTTTTAAATATAATAAGTTAAAATTTATATTTTCAATGTTCGAACAAAACATTATTAAAACGATTTTAAACGATTTTTTTTTAATGAACCGAAGGGAGTACTGTAGTACTCCTTTTTGGTATGGGTGCACTTGCACAGCCCGCTTCGCTCGCTTTGCCCCTTCCACTCATCCTCCCGTCTACACTACAGCCTCCCGTCCATAACTTCCAAGCGGAACATATCAATCTCTTCCTTGGATCCTTTATTTCTCCTTCCGAGCAGGAGGTAGAGTTTTGACATTGCAGGAGTTTACGATGAGATCAATCCATGCATGAGGTGATTTAAGGTTGAATGCGACAGCAATGAATTTGCCTTCATTTATGCTGAAGAAACTGGATTGCGGTGTATGAATCTGCATGATAGACATGCCATTAAACAGACCAACTGCGCTGTCGCTAGTGGTTGGGGGCTGACATGATCGATTAGAGGAATGACTCCGATCGATCTGAAGAGCATGGGGAAGAAGACTAGCAGCACCCGTCCCAAAATGCTGACAGACTTTCTGTGCGCCCATGCGATGTTCGTCCTGGGCTGTCCGTTTGGGCCGGACTGGACCGCATGACAGCTGGGTGCAAAGAGCAGCGCGGAAAAATCAAAGCCCGCCTGCCGAAAAATGCCGTAAGTTCCGCGTCCGACGGTCCGAGAAGCGGCGGTTCTGGGAGCGTGGCGTCTCCGAGTCTGTGGAGTGTGGACCGACGGCGGCAGCACCTAGCAGCGGCTCGCCGGCTCCGGAGTCCGGTCTCGTCTCTCGTGCGGGCAGCGCCGCTTCCTCCAGGTGAGAGTCGAGCTCTCTCTCTCTCTCTCCCAATCCCCTAGTGAATCCTCCTCCTTCCTTCTCTAGTTGACATTTAGGCTGCATAGATCCGTGAGCGGGAGATGGGTCAATCCATGAGCGAGTGCGGGGACGGGGGCAGGGAGATTTCATCCTAATCGAGGGGATTGAGGGAGATTCAATCCCTCATGGCAAGCTAGATAAGGATGCAATCCCCTTCAATGCTCTCCAATACCCATGCAGCTGAATCGGGGATGGGGATTGGGAGGTGAAATCTTCATCTCTCGGTTTAGGTTTTAGGATCGCCGCTGCCCAACCTTGCCCTGTTGCGTGATACGCCGTTGCACTTCCTATCAAACAGCTCAGGGGGGTCCGAGCTGGATCCTCACTGCTTGCATTAGTTGTTGGCGAAGCTTCAATTATGTGTAAATTCATTTTACATCGTCTGGTTCTACATATCCACATGTGCGAGCCATTCCATGTACAAACATATTAATCTCTGAACACAATTTCCATGCACAAACTTCAATATGTGTAAATTCCTATCCTTGGCTTTGTACTATACACTTGAAGTTTGTGCAATTCAGATAGTTCAGGTTTGGCTTTACCTTTGTCTCGTCGAAAAGGAAAAACCTGCTAATGCTTTTGTCTATACACAATGTCAAGGATAGGAAGTCACTCATGAGTCCTTACACAGTAATTACAAGGGAACACTTCAATTGAACCCACCCTCATTTCTGTTTTTCATAAAGACTGAAAGCTCTGAACTGTTGTTGTCTTCCTGCCATTCTATTGCACCTTTTCAGACTTGTTGTCTACAATACATATCCTTGTCGAAGCCTCCTGATCTGCTTCTTGTGTGTTCAGTTTGGTTGATAAAAACCTTTTATGCTAGACTAATTACCCCTGCTACTGTTAGTTCCTTTTTTGACACATGAACTAATATGTGACTTGATTATCAGTATAGTAGTTCTTACTGCTGATTGTTATTCTTTACAATCTGGAAAGAATGAGCTGGGGCCCTTCATTTCGGTTACCTCTTAAAAACCACACTAATTTGTAGGGAGAAGTGTCTGTGATCCTGTATCTGAGACTATAGAGTGACCAATCAAGGGTTTTTTGCCAGTAATTTTTTTATGCATGCGTTCAGTCCTTTTGGTGGTCTTTGTGTGTGATTTGTAATTCATGCAGCAATATCATTATTTATTTTTTGCCACAGGAACTTGAGCATATCTAGGAATTTCAAGATGTTCTCTGCCCCAGGCAACGATTCTTTGGCTCTTGCAGCCCCACGACTAGGAATGGAGCTGTCTAATGTGCAACAGCACCCAAATCAGGCTCTTGGGCCAGGTGGAAAGCAACGCACATCTAGTCTGGAAGCACCAATAATGCTACTTGCAGGTCACCAGAGTGCTATCTACTGCATGAAGTTCAACCCTGCTGGAACTGTGATAGCCTCAGGATCCCATGACAAGGATATCTTCTTATGGTATGTCCATGGTGAATGTAAGAACTTCATGGTACTGAGAGGGCACAAGAATGCTGTTCTTGACCTTCAGTGGACTACTGATGGGACACAGATCATCTCTGCAAGTCCTGACAAAACTGTGAGGGTATGGGACGTTGAGACTGGCAAACAAGTTAAGAAGATGGCCGAGCACTCATCATTTGTCAACGCATGTTGCCCAGCACGCAAGTGGCCACCACTTGTTGTCAGTGGTTCTGATGACGGAACAGCAAAGCTATGGGACTTGCGTCAAAGAGGTGCAATACAAACTCTTCCTGACAAGTACCAGATCACGGCTGTGAGCTTCTCAGAGGCAGCAGATAAGGTATTCACTGGTGGTCTGGACAATGATGTCAAGTGGTGGGATCTTCGCAAGAATGAAGTTACGGAGTATCTCAAAGGACATCAGGACATGATCACTGGGATGCAGCTTAGTCCCGACGGGTCTTATCTCCTGACCAATGCAATGGACAATGAGCTCAAGATCTGGGATTTGCGTCCATATGCACCAGAGAATCGTAACATCAAGACTCTTACTGGCCATCAGCACAACTTTGAGAAGAACTTGTTGAAGTGTAGCTGGTCACCTGATAATCGCAAGGTCACTGCAGGGAGCGCTGATCGCATGGTTTACATCTGGGATACAACGTCAAGGCGGATCCTGTACAAGCTTCCTGGCCACAACGGTTCTGTCAATGAGACTGCTTTCCATCCCACAGAGCCGATCATTGGATCCTGCAGCAGTGACAAGCAGATTTACCTTGGGGAACTTTAGATGGCTATCACCTTGTAGGCTAGAAATTCGGTTGATACCTCATTGCGAAGCCAAAAAGGAACTGTCAATTTGAATGCTGGATGGCGTGTACAAGAATTTGCTCTTTGTAGATTGTTTAGTGTATCAGGACGGGTTGGTCTTTTGTTTGCAAACTAGTCCATGTTTTATGTCTGCTGTTTTTCAACGTTAAATCTCTTGAACCTTACTATGGCCAGTCTTGTGATCCTGAGAATTAAACAGCTGCCAAAATTGAAACGTAGCACCAAAATTATTCCTTCTTGTTGAGTTTTGAACTTACGCATGCGCTTTGTAGGTGATTGATGTTTCATGGGGTTGCAGAAGGAACAACTGTTGTTTAGGTAGTGTTTGGTGTAGTACCAAGTTAATGTACAATTTTTCTCTAAAAACAGGACGCCAGTAATGAATAATTGGGTTTGTTTTTAACATGTAAGTCATGAGTTTTCAGTCGTGTTGGCTGCTTCACTTGATAGGGAAGCTATATGACGTTAAAATAGGTGACGCTTTACCACCTCTCACTCTGTTAGAGATGGAAGAGAGAGGAGCACCGGGTTATGGTTCCATTCTTCTCAGGGTCATCTATGTCAAGTTTGCTCATCAATCATGTGTATAGTAATTCTTGACCCTGAAAACTCTTAACTTATATTCCACTAAATATATCTCGTTGTTGCACCAATGTTTTTGAGTATTGCAAAAGTACAAAACCAATGTGCTAGTAGCTTTCACTGCATTGCATTACAGCATATATTGCTGTGAAGCAATCGAATGCCTAATTGTCGTGGCATGTTGAGCCAACACGGAAACAAAAAGGCCTTCTGCCAGATGACACGCTGGTTTTTCTGCTCAGTTATCTCCCACGTAACTCTTCTCCTGTGCTGAACTGGAAAGTAACAATAAAGCTAGGCTGGTTTCCACTATTTGCTTGGCCTGGCGTGGCCTTACCGTGCACCAGCAATCTGCTTGCTGGTGGAACGGAACGAAAAGGAGTGCAAAACGTTAGCCCGGCTACCGTTTCACGCATTAAAGCTCCAGCTAAATACAATCACAGACACACTAACATACAAAACAGCCTCACATAGATCATCAATCAAAACTGACAAGCTGTTGCAGGTTCACAAAAATACAAGGAGAGCTTTGGGATGAAACAAACCGATCTAGCTAGCATCTGGCAAAAAGGTTCCAGCTCAAACTGTAAGCGTATGCATACAACAAATTGAACCGTGCACACAGGCATGGCACGGCTAGCTAACACACGATCCGCCATGGCCGCCACCTTTCTGTTTTGCCTTCTACCGACTGCAGACGCTGCATATAAGGACCTGCAGTGCGGCTGCAACTCTTCGTCTATCTGCAGGAGCTAGTAGTAGAAAGTAGCAATGGATCCTATGAGGGCGAACCCCGCATCTATGTCGGCGAGTAGTGGGGTGAAGAAGGGGCCGTGGAGCATAGAGGAGGACGCCTTACTGGTGAGGCTGGTGGAGCAGCACGGTGCAAACCATTGGAGCGTCATCAGCGCCGCCATCCCCGGCCGCTCCGGCAAGTCGTGCCGTCTCCGGTGGTGCAACCAGCTCAACCCTGAAGTGCACCACCGTCCCTTCACGCAGGAGGAGGATGCCCTCATCCTCGCCGCCCACGCACACTACGGCAACAGGTGGGCCGCCATCGCACGCCACCTCCCTGGCCGCACCGACAACGCCATCAAGAACCACTGGAACTCCAATCTCCGTAAGTCCAGGCGTCGGGCCGCAGCAGCAGCTGCCGCCGCCGCAGCTGTGGCCATAGCCTCGACCTCTCGAGCTGCTGCCCCCCAGGTACCATTCACCGGTATGTTGCAGGGTGACAACAGTAATCTTACTACTGCTGTACCAGTAGCGCCCCAGCCGACGGGTTGGCGACGATGTGTGATGAGTCAGGGTCAATCATCATCTGAAGTAATTATTCCTGATGCAAGTGCCAACTTAGTTCCCAACTCCAACCAAAGCAGTGTTGCACATGGTCCTACTGTTGATCCAAATACGTCTCTATCACTGAGCTTAAGCTTGCCAGTGCCGCCATCAAATTCTCATGAAGCAGCCAACAAGGAGCCAATGGAGGCAAGCATAGGCATGGGTGAAAATGATATCAACAATTGTTCTTCTTCACCATCACTAATGGGTGGGAATGCACAATTGATGGCAATGATTCGCCAAATGGTAAGGGAGGAGGTGCAACTCCAGACAGGCCAGCTAGCCTTCTCCCTCAGGGTTGAAGCAGCGAGTGCCAAGGGTCATCACCAGTAGTGATTTCATTCCATTCCAGTAGCTATCATGTATCATCCATCGTTATTTATGTATTCCCCCCAAATCCAGGTTACTGGATATGTCTATTATCATGTATCTGTTTCTCATTTGTGTGTGCTGGGCAATAAATAAGAGTATAATTCTCAAACATGCATATCCTATCAGTATTTGAGGGCAACTTAATTTGGATTGGAGGATTCTTTTAAGATTTTCATACATGGAGGATCTTTTTTTTCTTTCATATAACCTTTGGTTTCCAGGATTCATGCTTTGCATTTCATAGAAAAGATATCCCATGCACGCTAATTCCACGGGAAATCTAACATCCACTCAAACCTCTTGGAAAAACGCGCATGGGAGCACTGAGCCGACGGGGGTTCGAGCCCCCGTCCCGCACCCGCCTCCAAACAAGGTAGCGGCACGTGTTTTAAAAAAAGAACTCTTGGAAAAATTGTGTGCATACGAAAAAGGACCAAATTCCAGCCATTATCTTGCAGCTTTCGATGTCGTGTTGTTAGTATTGTTGCGGCTGTATTTTTCTCTTTTTGAAGCCCTCAGGGCCATCTACCTATTTTTATTTCTTCTTTATTTTATGTAATTATTGACATTGTCTAGTGCTGGTCCATTCAAAAAATAATAATCTTGCTTCTTGTCCATAGCCCCATATTTCGGTGAGGAGCAGAACACATGATCATAACAAATAATCCAAGCCTAACATATCATAACAAAAATTCCTTTACAACAAGCATTGCTTTGAAATTCATGTATTTTTTATTCATCTGTTTTCCAAGACAGAACTATAAGTTTCCTGCATTTTTTTCATTCGTCCTTTCGATAGGAGCCATGAATGAATTGATGAATCATATGGAGAGTTCATAATTTGGCTTCAATTGATAAATTTCAAGTTGAAATAATTCCTTATTTGGCCCTATTAAAACTAAAGGTTTCCATTATCATCTTTTCCCTTATAGACTTGCATTTTTATTCAAATGAATGTTGGTGCTTATAGACTTGTAGGGTTATAAAAGGTTAATATTGCTTGCAATTTTAAATAATACCATTATCATCTTTTTCCTTTTCTTCTGTCTTCTGAAATGCATTTAGTATATCATGGTTTCTTATTTTTATTTTTTATTTTCACCATATTATAGCTTAAACATGGTCCTTTTTTATTTAGATATACTTTCTTTCATGCCATTGGGATAAATTTCTTCTATCCATATCTGTTCACCTTGTTAAACCTCAAATTCCTTCTCCATTGCCACCGAGTGTGCTACTTTCAATGTTTGTAAGTGATTAAAAACAAACCCTTTAAATGCTATTAGAAGTGGATATATATATATGAGATATAGGAATTATGTTTGTATCTGCCACGCAGAATATATAACTATTCTCTCTATTCTCTTCCTAAATTGTTGTTGTTAGGACAAAACCTTTAGTTTATTTTTAAACTAGAATTATTATCCTAATGACAACATTTTAAAAATGGGGGACTACATGCACGGTAAATTGTGTTATGGAGACCTAACCGTGCGCATCCTGTCTCGGTCCAATGAATCGAACTACTTCCCACCACGAGTACTGTACAGTGTTTCGAACATTGTATCAGAGTGTTTCACTGTCCAGTGTTCGACAGAATTTCAGTCATACTAGAAGACCACGAACAGTAATCAAAATTCAAAATGCTGCATATATATGCTGATTGCACCATGTCAATCTGAAGCAGCCGAATGCAACACCAAACTCTTCAACATCTGTTTCCTCAGACACGTCCAGGTCACGGTCCCAACCAACCTGACAACACTCTGCCACTAATTTGCTACTAGTACTAACCTCGCGACGCTTCCATCTGCAATGGTAGTAGAACGCCGCGCAGGCGCAGCACGCGACGGTCTTCGCCGCAAGGACAGCCGCTGCTACTACCAGCGTCGGAGCGGCATCGCCGCAGACCCACGCCGGAGCCTGCTCGATCGCGCTGGCGACTAAACCGAGGGCAACGCCCTGCGCCCTGCGCCCGGCGACGAGCGCCTCGGCCCTGCGCACGGCCGCGGCTCCCCCGCACCCCTCCTCCGCCGCGGCGACGACGAGGCTCATCCTGCAGGCGATGTCCGAGTGCGCGAACAGAACGGGGCCGAGCCACCCCACGAGCGCCACCGACCCGACCACGGCCAGGAGCCCCG